>CAXKVY010002302.1:0-129867 GCA_964058915.1 Tetropium fuscum
AATAATTATTGGCAATGCGGTTTGTTTTCTAGTTTAGTTATTTACTTGTAAAATTATAAATAAAAATGGTTCTTTATATATATATATATATATATATATATATATATATATATATATATATATATATATATATATATATATATATATATATATATATATATATATATATATATATATATATATATATATATATATATATATATATATATATATATATATATAGCTTGTGTGAATCAGTATAATAGTAACTATTCACTAACACGGCATTGCGTGATTGCTTATTTGCTTGGAACTCTATTCACTAACCTCTCACCCCATTTTTTTAAAGAGATTTTCTATAATTTATTAAAAATCGATTTCATCCACCTACAGAAAACTACAATATTTTTATAATCTGCTCTAAACCTCTTGAAATACAAAAATCAGGAAATGTTATAACGCCAGATTTTTGCTCACTAGAACTGCCATTTTCCCTTTCAGCATAATCATACCAAATGTGACAAATCATTAGATGTTATTGTTGAGAATAAAAATCGTCGTATTATCGCCGTATTTATCATTAATTTTCCTAGAAGAGTACATAATTTAGAATCATTCTCTGCAGTCGGAAACGTCGACTTTGTAATAAGCAGTATAAAAAAACAGAAAGTAAAAATAAATAAACCATAAATACTGAGTGAATAATATTTTGATAATAATTATATTGAAAGGTTGAAATACTAAAATTTTATTCTGAATTTGGCAAATATTCACGTTTAATTATTCAACAAATGAAATGGATATCTAACCGTATTTATCGATGAGTAATTAAACACAAGTATGGAGCCAAATGTTTTATGCATATCAAATAAACATATCTAATGAACCTATAAATTTACACCTGTGTTCGCACTGCAAGCATATTTAATTTTAAACAATGTATGCAAAAGCTCTGTTGATAGTATAAATTAGTAAATGATTTCTATTGGACAGGTATATATAAGAGACAGATATAGGGTTAATTATATGTGTATACGAGTTCACTTATTTAAAAATTCATTATTTCAGTCATAAATTATCCTCCGCCTTTTAATTTTCCACTTGAAAGATGAAAGTCCAACACAAGCTGGTTTATCTAACTACGAATGTTGCCAAATTTACACGGCAAGTTTAAATGCCAAGTAAACGTATTATTTGAATAATAGGTAATATTTCCTAAAAATAGAATAACACTTTCTTTAGTTAGGTATATCAAAATAAAAAATATGCTGATATGAAAAAAACACTTCATTGTGAGATGATATATTTTACTTTAAAATAAATCCAATAATATTTTTCATTGATTATTATGATTATTTTCCATTCAAGATTTTACTTTACGGTCGTTTAGCCAATTTTTGAAATAATTGAGATTAAAACGTTAATAAAAACTGCTGCTAGCCATCGGCAAGTGTTTTTAATTTTAATTTTAAAACTCCTGTGACCAGAAGTATTATAATTTAATAAAATTATTTGGTATTAGTTAGCTAGTTAGTTGAAAAGTTTTTGTTTTGGAATGCCTATATTTGGGTAAATCGCATATGATCCCGAATTTTTGCTTTAATGGTTACAAAATATTATTAGAAATTTCATAGTGTCAGTTCAAAAATATGACCTTAATTTTTTATTAAACAAATAGTGAAAAAATCATCGCTGACAACTCTGGGGCTATTCGTTTTAGAAACATTTCAAAGAGGGAAAAGAGTTTTATAATCAAGAAATAGGTGTAAAATTGTCTAATAGAGCTGGTTGCGAATCAAAAAAATTGTTATGATTATTGCAAAATAAGAAAAACCACAAAACGGTAAAAAACGAGTATCTTACAGATTTTTTTTTTAAATACTAATTTCATATATGTAGTGTGGTATAGTTTTTACACAATATTGTTACAATTCAGATTTTTTTAAAATAAATGAAATTTTTGCAAATCTAGCAGAATAAAAATGAGAGGCTCTAGATACTTAAAATTTTTTCCATATATAAAAAACACTCAAACTTTCAAATGTATTTTGAAAAATTGAAATCCGTTAATTAGGAGAGCCGAGAGGTTAGATTTTTTAGGTATTCAAATAAAAACTCTGTACAATTTGTTACTTGATTTGATTTAATGTATACTTATTCGAAACCAGCTCTATTATGTGTAAAATTTTATTTTAAAACTTTTTTCCTCTTCAAAATTTTTCTAGACCAAATGTCTTCCGAGTTGTATGAGCGAAAAGGAAAAACATTTGTTTGATAAAAAATTATGCACATGTTTTTGAACTGACGCGTAGTGAAATTATCAGTACTAATAATATTTCGAAGCCATGAAAGCAAAAATTTGAGATCATATATGCGATTCACCCAACCAAAAACAGATAACGCTTGGACAATAAATTAATATTGTCAAAACGTAAAAATAGTTGAATGTTAAGTATTCTATCAAAAGAGTCGTTTGATCTTGAATATCAGATTTCGCAATTACCGCTTAGGAGAATCCTCATCCTGACACTTCTGTGGAGAATGGTCGCATTTTCTATTAAGTATAATAAGATATTTAAGTTCAACGGTCCCTTGTCGCTAACAAAAAACCTATCCGAAGTTATGTTGGTAGCATTATACGGCTGGATCAAATGGCCGTATTGAAACCGAGAATATGCACTTTATGCACAGTGCATTCTTCGTGCACTTCAGAGACAGCAAGTGTGCAAGTTTCGCCTTTCCAACTGCTGTCAGCTGCTTGAAATAGCAAGGAACTGCTAAGAATAGTCGGAAGGCTCAATGGGACTTGTGCTTTTGTATATTTCACGTTTGTATTGAATATATTTATATAAAGCACCGAAAACAGTTCTGTATAATATCAATAAAGTAATAAAAACTATTGGCAGCTATCTTGTTGCAACATGACATATTTTTAATCCACCTGCTGTTTTGTTTCCGGGTAATAAATATGAAGCTCACCAGGATACCATCGATTAAAGATAAAAT
This sequence comes from Tetropium fuscum, assembly GCA_964058915.1. Classification (NCBI taxonomy): domain Eukaryota; kingdom Metazoa; phylum Arthropoda; class Insecta; order Coleoptera; family Cerambycidae; genus Tetropium; species Tetropium fuscum. The sequence continues at coordinate 2,986 of CAXKVY010002302.1, forward strand.
CCTAAATCACCCTCTAAAAGCTTTGTTGGTGTAAAAAGTAAACAGGGTCGAATCGTTGACAGGTTCTTAACGATCCGTGTATAGCCCATACATGTCTCCCACTATGTTCATGCAATCCAATATCCATTCGAATTTTCATCCGCCGCTGGGAGGAATTTAAATTGCCAGCGGTCAGCATTTGGTCAAACATTCGTTCGACAGAATGTTCCGCTAGCTCTCTTTGTTCGATATGTTGGGTCAGCTGAAGTTAATCAAGCTTAGGTTACAAAAAGCTTGCATTTCTATGTTGTAAATCATCACGTAATATGGAACATATGTCGTGTTTATGGCTTTTCAATTTTTCAGTTACAACACTTTTCACTATAGATACATTGTATACTTGACATTCGCATGCATGTATATATATATGAATATATATATATATATATATATATATATATATATATATATATATATATATATATATATATATATATATATATATATATATATATATATATATATATATATATATATATATATATATATATATATGTTATATATTTTGTTATAGAATTTAATATTTATGTTTCTTATTATTAATATATATTTATTTCACTATGTGGGATTGCCAATTATTATGATTTTGATTTTATGTTGTAAGTAATAATAAGTTGGTTTCTAGATCATTACTTTGGATTGTTAACACTCCTGAAGATTCCCTTTAAAATGGGCGCCATTTCACAATGAACAATTTTAAAATATCTTCGTTAAATTATATAGATGCGGTGGAAACACTTATATTTTCTTTTCACAATTGTATTTTGATATTTATGAATATCACTCACCTCAGAGGATCAGAGGTGGTCCAAAAAAGACTGATTCATTTAAATGAATATTACACATTTTAATATTTCAACGGAAATTCAAATATCAATATTATTAATAAAGTTATTAACTTTCGCGGCATTTTGTCTTAATATGTGATGATATCTACCCTGAGATAACCTACTATAGCTAATCATGATAGTGTATGGGATAATACATCCTGGATAACAATGTTCCTTATATATTTAGAAAAAAATTATACGTTACATATTCAAAATATGAAATATCGATGTTGGGGTATTGTTACCTTTATGCAGAGTTAATCCAAAAACACAGACCTCTGGCGGCATTATGATGAAACTGGGCAGGACGCTTCGCTGCTGGAATCTGCTATTACCACTATATCGGCCGCAGATATAGTGGTAATAGCAGATTAGCAGGAATAGCTCCCAGATTCCGCAGATAATCTGCGGAATCTGGGAGCTATTCCTCGTGTTGCAATTTTGATTTCACGCACTAGTTGATTATAAGTTGTTAAAATCCATAATGAAAAGATGCTGAAGCATTAGGGTGAATTTTCTAGGATTCTGCCTAGCATAACTCACGAATGATTTGGATAACAGACAATATCACTTAACTTATTAACTTATTAAATATACAAAACCATCTTGAAACACATGTAATCCAATTTTGCACACTATTAAACAATTAACTGGGATATACTTGTACTGGAAATAATTACTTGTTTTATATTTTGATTTTATTTAGAGAAACGACTCCAAAACGACCACTTCCGGCTTCGCCGGAAATGTCGCTAACTTTTGATTTTCAAATAGAACACCCTATATAGGTATTACTGTATTTTTGGATTAAAAATATATTTTTAAACACGTATTTTGATTTTTATGAATTCATGGCCAGTTGTTATTTTTTCATAAGCAGATATAAATTTGACCGTAGATTGCTGTGAAATAAAACCAACGTATAGTGGCGAACAGCTGAATGTGCACTGTTATGCCAGATTTCCTTATATTTGGCATTTTTAAAACTGACCAGAAAATTTAAGGTTCAGTTTGTGTAGTGTCCACCTGACAAACACAATGACAACTAATCAAACACAGCTACAAATATGTTTTATTCTACGCGATAAATTTAAATACCACAAAGCAAACACTACAAAGCAACTTAAAATGACAAAACTGTAATACGAAACGTAAAATTATAAAATAATTATAATCACCAGAAATTAACAAGTGCAACATAAGATGTCATTTGAGAGAATCAAAACACAATATGAAAAAAATTAATTTAATCACCTTATCATTTCAGGTTCTACGGAAAAAACTAACTATGCTTAGCTGTTATTATTTTGTATGTGTTTTATTTTGTTAACCATTTTGTATGTGTTTTAAAGCAAGTAATTTTATTTTCCAATAATATTTTTTTTCAAATGGGACGGTGATGGCTCATTGTATCCATTATATAGTATTTTTATACGAAGCAATTTAACCTAACCTAACCTAACCTAACCTAACCTAACCCAATGCCTGATTTTTTATGGGCATTTATTTAAAAAAAAACTGTAAAAACTGATTGTAGGTACCTCTATTTATTTTAAATCTACAATTATTATTGTACGGCTATCAAAATTTTTTTGACATATCTGTACTTAAACGAATCATTAAGCTGCACATGTTTTTTGGACTTTTTTTAAGACCTTTAGAATGATGTACCATTTCTTTGCCAAAGCCTTCAAGATTTAAATTTCTCACTGAAAGGAAGAAGGAATTGGAATTATTATATATCAACGTATTGATTTTAAGAACAGAAAAATTATTTATATAAATGCTAAAGTAACTCAATTTAGCCATACATAAAATATGTCCAATATGTCGCATTACGACGCAACTAGGTCAGGAACTACAACTAAAACTTTTTCACTCACTAGCCGTAATATCTAAGTTCACTTCTACTAAACTTTCAGATCAATATTTAATAATAATTCTAGAATGTGTCAGGAGTCAGGAAATAAAATCACAACACGACCTTCATTTTACGTAAAAACACGACACTCGACTGAAAACCGCTTTGCTAAAAATAGCCACACGTTCAAGGGCTAGGCTAGCTCACAGATCACCAGCGCAGCGTCTAACTAGGCCCACCGATTCGCCGTTTTTTGCCATTTCACTTTTCTTCTAAATCCCCCCTTAACTTATACATTACACGGTTATATAATATAGATATATTTTCCTTTCAGGAAACATTTATGTAGATATTTTATTATGCACCGTATTTCACTAAATTACTTCACATTCACAAAAAATTCACATTTACTTCTGACACAATTTTATATAACTGAGCAAGGACCATCGATTAAATTTCCCCAAAACTGACTAATTTGCTTTCTAAACAATCATACCATCAGCTACTCTTCATAACCTTCTCACAATTACGTGAGCATTCATTTTTTTTTCGTATTTTCCATATTATAATTTGCATATTTTGAAAGCGCTTTGATACATATTACACACATCCGTTCCTCGAAACATCCTACCGCGTCAAAGTGTTAGCCTACAAACCGTAACAAATCCGACAGTGGAGGTTCAAGGTTGGTGGAAAGCATGTATCTCCCCAGAGAAATTTCAACTTGCATACCGTAGCCGAGGTACTCCAAACGGATAAAAAATCAGTCGCTGGAAAATATGACTGTGTTAGAATTTAATGGTGTTTTAATTTCAATTATTTCAGTACATTTTTATTTGCATTTAAAAGTAATTATATTTGGTTAGTAAAACACTTATTAGCGCTTAAAAAATAATGGTGCACTATTAACAGCAGAAACATTACATGCGACTGTTACAAAGTATTTAGCATCCATAAGTATATTGCATTTATCTTGCAGGTAATAAATGGAACACTTAAGCCAAACTGGTGTTTAAAGAGAGTTTAAGCGTTTAATAGAGAAATAAACGCATACATTTGTCATTCTGTGGTTTACTTGTCTACTTTATAAAAAGACAAGGCAAGGGATATTTTGTTTGGCCGCTTTCCAATTTCTATATAGCACTATCGAAACATTTAACTGCATATAGCTATTTTAAAATGCAATGGGCATAAATATTCAACTTATGGAAATTGCATTTAATAATACTCTGGCGGAAACCGCTTGCGATACATTGTACATTGTCGTTATTCTAGTGCCGCCTATGGTAAATTTAAATTAATTTTTACCAGCACTTTTATATAGTGTAATAGAAAAAATAATTTTTCCTTCGACAATAATAGAAAATTGGTCCCTGTCTATGGTTGAGAGTCATTCATTTTTATCTCCTACTAAAAATAAAATTGAATTTTCATTTTAAATGTTGATGTTAGATTTATGTTTATAAATGGATTTTGTACAGCAATTGGAGTTTGTACTCAATTTTCATCTAATATATAAACTGAACAATTGAATTATTGAGTTATTCTTTACTAGCACTTTTATTTACTGCAATAGAAAATATTTTATTTCTACAAACAGTGATAGAAAATTAACTTTTGGTCCCCTGTCTATTGTTGAAAATCATCCATTTTTATATCCTACTAATACGAAACTGGACCGTCAATTTTAAAGAATGGAACATGGATTTTTGTACTGTAATTGCTCAATTTGCATCTAATATGCATAGTATGTAACATATAATATGTAACAAATAATTATTTGATAATTTTGGGTAAAAATAAAATGTACAGATATGTATTTGTTGTCAAATTTACACTATTTATAACAAAGTTTAATATTTTTTTGTTTTATTTTTGCCATTTTTTCCATCTAAAGCAATAATGTAACAATAAGTAACAATAAGTTCGACAATTGCAACGAAACGCATACTTATAAGTGCCGTGGACTTATAAGTATGCGTTTCGTTGCAATTGATTTAATTCAATGGTGTTACTAAGTAACAAGTGACAAGTATTGGCAGTGCCAGTTAGGCATCGAAGACGCTTACAACCCTTTCAATTGCAACAAATTACTCGTTGGGTCACCAAAGAGTTGATCCAACATGAAGTGGCTATACATATAAATTTTTCACAATGCGTAATGAATCGAGCATGGAATCATTCTATGTGACGCTACGTGAAATTATTGCTAAGCGAAACCCAACTTTTTCTGCCACTCCTATCAACAGAACATTACGTAGTGCCACTGGATCAGTAATTTCAAACCAGATAGAAGAAAGTTGAATATAATCGGCTTAAGGGCAGGAAGGCGTGCAATACATCCAGTTCTAAGTAGGCATCGAGTACGTAGACGGCGAGCCGAGCTAAATTGCAATTAGATCATCAACGAATGGAGAAATTGTTATTTACGGAGCAAATTAAAAGTAAATGAAAGTGATTATTTATATGAGTCTAAATTCTTTTTATATACTTCTGATGGCCGTGTTTTGGTTTGGAGGGAACAATGATAACGATATAATGAGCAGTTTATCGTTCCAGCAACACTTGATGGAGGCTTAATCTCTGTTTGTAGTTGTATTAGTTGTATTTAATGGCTGCACACACTTGGTGGTTTTAAACAATGCTACAATGATTACTGTATGATATCAAGACATGGATATTGAACCAAATATTGTCCCAATTGCGTAAATGCTGGCGAAAATTTCATACTTATAGATGATAATGCCCGTCATCACCCAGCTCAAAATGTCAACGAAAGACTGGAATTTCACGGTATTGGCAGAATGTAGTGACCAGCCTATTCACCAGACATGTACTGTACCTATAGAAAATATTGAGCAGAATACATTTCTGCTCAATATTTTCCTTGCCTTGGCCCTTGAACATACTCGAGGATTGTTTGGAGACACTTAAACATTTAGTAGCGGCTGTCAGACAGGTCTAGACAAACTTGTCATGAAATTTAATAAAACAATATTTAAGATAGAAATGATTAGATTTTGCCTTCCAATAAACAGCACCGCGATACGAACAGCGCAACGTTCCATTAAGTATCTTCATTTAAGCATACATTTCTAGTCGTCAGGCATAATCGAGAATTCACGTGTCTAAAACAAAATAAAATAAAAAAAAATTAAGAAGGTAAGCTTTCGATTCTTACTGTACAACTTAAAGCCTCTTCGGCAGCCTGACCACTAAATCGACACTTTGTAAGCGTGCCAGGATGATCGGCCAACATAATCCTTATATCAAAATTTATTTCCGGTTCGACGACATCATTTACAAATACACTGGGGCATTCTGAGTTTTCACGGGTTGAACCTTCTATTGCCATTTTACAACGTCCACTGACAAATTACTATTAGTACTATAGCAGTCAAAAGTAATGTGTCAATAACATAACCTATATATAGATTATGTTATGATATTACTGTACACTTCCTATAGTAAGTTTATATTGTTCTGAATGAATGGTACTTTTGTAGTTCATGTACTATCACTTTATAGTTATATTCTCGACCGTCCATCCAAATCCAAACTGCTAACATAACAGAAAACTAAAGCAGTAAACTGATTACTTCCAGATGTGTTCTCTCGGAAAAAAATATTAATTTTATCATGTACTTGCTTGATACTCATTACTTCTTGAATAACGCACATAAAAACACAAGTAATATTAGAGTAGAAACAAAGAATATGTATGTAGGAATAGATAACCAAAAGGCTGAGTTATAATAATAACTAATGTATATAACATATTTTGTAGTAGAATTACGAATCATAGAAATGAATATTTTGGAGATTGCGAAGAGTAAAATCAAGCGAGAAAATGTCAAGGTGAAGGAAGAAGAAAAAGAAAATTATGAAGAAAAAATAAACGTCTATCCTGGAAATTAGCAAAAATATACTAAAAAAGGAGTTGTTTGAAAGAAAACAAACAAGGAGATACGTAAATATAAGAAACGAAGTATAGCGGTACACGGCTCGAAGATTCAATTTAGGAATTGATGAAATTAATATATTCACGTCGCAAGTCGAAAGGATCTACAATAAACTAGGTACAGTAAATAGTCAATAAAGGAAAAATTCAAGTGTTATGAATTTATACTTATTTATATTTATTTACCTACATTAAAAAAAGTAGAATTACAGCAAGGTATATAATCAAGCAGTATTATATCCCGGACGAATACATAATCTCGAAGATATCAGTAAGTGCATAAATTGATTTTCTGCGCAATAAAAACATTAAAACTATCAATTAAAAGACATATCAATATTATTCACCGAGTGCCACATATAGCACGACATTTTGATTTACTAATAGCTGATTTATTGTGTTGTTAAGTATACCCAAAAGAGGGTACCCATATGTGTTTAGTGGTGACACACAGGCATATCAACGGTACTAGGCATAATTTAGCATAGTTATATCAAAATTGATAAGAGGGCGCAAGGTGTGTTATATTGAAATTAAATAAATGTTTTGATATTTAAGTTGGAATCGTAATAGGAAGAATTTTTAAAATGATTCTTATTGAAATGTTTATTTGAAATATCCATGAACTTAATATATTTCAAAAATAAATATCTTTGTAAAAATTTAATTGTATTGAATTATTGAACATAATCATATATGGAATGCATCAATTAAGAATAACATTTTTAAAGTATTATGAATTAAATATAAATATTCTTCAAAATCTAAAATAACAAAAATATCTATCGCTATTATTTAGCAGAATAATAACAAATGTCTATTTAAGAAAATTAATTAGATAAAGAGAGAAAAACAAATCTATATATATATATATATATATATATATATATATATATATATATATATATATATATATATATATATATATATATATATATATATATTAGCTTTGAAATTCTTTGCTATTCATATTTATTTTGTGAAAAGTAATCTTGGGTTTGTAGCATTTCATTACATAGAAATAAGCAAATAGACGAATAAGAAAGAAAACACACTTACCAGTGCTATGTCTGGACACACATACGGAAATGAATCACTATACATACGAAAACGAACCACTTAGAAGTTGTACAAGTTCTTTCACCTTTCTTGAGGATCTTCAGAGCAGTATACGATTTATTTCATTGATCATTCATACTTGAATTTAAATTACCAATACACCAACACTTGCAGTGACGTTTTATGACATTAGTTTTTGACGGAACTCATTCTTAGAATACACAAACCTAGTCTACTATTTATATTTGTTCTAATTGAACATATTATATATAAAAGCATTAGGCATACAGTTATCCAGAAGATGTTAAACTTTAAAATGCATAAAATCTTGTTGAACCTATTGAAAAACAACTACTTTTTCCAACTATATGCGGGAAAATATTGAATTATATTTATATACAATAGAGTTCTGAAGCATTCAAAGAGGGAGTGATACAGAAATTGCTTGCTTAGTCAAAACTAAAATCATTTGTTGGTTGTATGTATTAATTGTTTTTTCCAAAATTCTCGAAAAAAATCCAATTTTCACCCTGGATATATTTATTAGCTTTGAAATTCTTTGCTATTCATATTTATTTTGTGAAAAGTAATCTTGGGTTTGTAGCATTTCATTACATAGAAATAAGCATAGGCATATAAGCATAGACGAATAAGAAAGAAATCACACTTACCATATATATATATATATATATATATATATATATATATATATATATATATATATATATATATATATATATATATATATATATATATATATATATATATATATATATATATATATATATATATATATATATATATATATATATATATATATATATATATATATATATATATATATATATATATATATATATATATATATATATATATATATATATATATATATATATATATATATATATATATATATATATATATATATATATATATATATATATATATATATATATATATATATATATATATATATATATATATATATATATATATATATATATATATATATATATATATATATATATATATATATATATATATATATAATGCATTTTTTATTTGATATGGTGGACATGTTATCACCTATATAAATTATTATATTATTATACCAATTTACATTAACTCCAATGTTTTTGGGTATGTTTACTTTGTATTTGTCATGTTGCCGTCAATAATTACTGGTTGTCCATAATAAGTATTAGTCACGATATATGTCGATTTTCCATCGTGGCTGATTATTTGCTAAATGAAAAATAATAACTGGTAAGGGCATAGATTGCATTATTAGATATATATTACAGGAAAATAATTAGTAGGTACTTAATTTTTTATGTTAAATGTCTAATAGAATCACAATGCAGTACAAATGCAGAAACAATGAAAACATTGAAATATATGTCATTATTTAATTTTCATTTCTCTATGTCAATTACATCACATGAAAATGACTACGATGACACAGCTAGAATTACGTCAGTTACGTCATTGGATTGGGATGGGTTGTAAAAGTTAGATATATTTTTACTCTTGCCTCCAACTCAAAGAGAAAAATGAGAATATTAGCATTCTCAATACTCTCTCAGATATATGACTCAGAGTATCTCAGAGTATTATTTATAGTTACAACAATATTACTCGGTTAGACCTCTTACCAATCCTCGGCTAGCATATAACTAGGATCTTAAAGTGGCCATTGATGCATGAGTTCCTATCTAAGGACGACTCGTTACCCTTGGTGTTAATTTATTTATAAATTTACATAGGTATACGTTTATAAATTTATATTTTATGGTATTATTCTGTTCAAATTTTACATAAAACAATACACCATTTAGTAATAGGGATGATATCTAAATAATTTTTAGAGTTGATACTATAACCCCAAATTTATAGTTAGAGTACCAGACTTATTTTTAATAATATAAAAATGTTCTCTAATTTATTGTGACATAACAAAATTAAAATAATGATACTGACATAACAAAAGTTTTAAATATCAAATTTATTAAAGCAAAACCATTTTAAAATGCCAATCTACTAATTTATTGAGGATAACATTATTCAATATTTTGGCCATAATATATAAGGAATAGCTATTTATGTTAACAGTTGGGAAAAGTACTATTTTGTGTAAGGAGCATATTTCTGCGGAACGAACGCTAGCGAGTTCTGCAAAAGGATGCGAGTTACACAAAGTAGTGTTTCTCAACGTGTTTCATAGAAGATTTTTTTTTATTTTCAATAAATTTTATATTTTGTGAGAAGAAAACTCTGAATTTTATACGTTTAAAAACAATGCAGTGGGTTGTAACGATGTGACAGCTTGTCACTTTCATAGCTTGTCAGGTCGAAATAACCTACCATGTAATGAACTTTTTCTAATTTTGACATGTAAAGTGAGACTTTTCAAAACTCTTTGACGTTAGGAAACGTCTTACTTTTCACAACCAGTTACGAAAAGTAAAATATTACGCAACTGGTGGTGTAAATTTCATTACATAGTAGGTTATTTAGACCTGACAAGCTATGAAAGTGACGAGCTGTCACACCGTTACAACCTACTGGATTGTTTTTAAATGTATCAAATTCAGTTTTCTTCTCATAAAATATAAAATAGGTGAAAATTAGAAAACATCTTGTATGAAACACGTTGGGAAACACTATTTTGTGTAACTCGTATCCTTTTGCGGAACTTGCTAGCGCTCGTTCCGCAGAAACCTGTTCGTTACGCAAAATAGTACTTTTCCCAACTGGTTACATAAATAGCTATTTCAAAACCAGATGCCTAAAATTTTACTGTTCGTAACTGGTTGTGAACAGTAAGACGTTTCCTACTGTCAAAGGGCTTTGAAAAGTGACACTTTAAATGTCAATCTTAGAAAAAAAGATTTAAAATAAAAAGCATGTTAGTGACTTGCAAAAATCCACTAAAATTGTATGAGTGGGTCAATGCCAATATAAGGGAAATCAAAATAGCATGTAGAGTATGCCGTAGCATGTAGAGTATGCATGTAGAGTATGATGCATACTGACGTAGAGTATGATGCATATGATGTAGAGTATGATGCATACATATGATGCATGTAGAGTATGCATGTAGACTATGCATGTAGAGTATGACGTCAATCCAACTTCCACTGACAAAGATATTACTACAATATTACTCTATATTCAATGAAGAATCAGTCCTGCATAACACAAAATATCGTTGATACTATCCCAATCACATAAAAGTGGAATTAAAGTAAGTTCTTCAATGACTACGCTTACCGGGACGACCATACTTTTTGCTGCACTAGGATCTTATTGGAAGTCAGATTAAATAGGGCACTGTTACATCCTGCCTATATCAACGGTCGCTATAAATAAAATAATATGTGGCTGTATTAATTTAATAATACGCGCCGAAATTTTTGCGATATGGAACTTGTATAATAGTCCAGACTTTGTCATAGGCTTTCTCGAGGTTTAGGGTGACAAATCCTATATATTGACCTCGGTTTATGTTTCTGGTGATTATCATAGTTATCACAGTTATGTTGGTCATTGGGGTGGTGTGGCTGAAATCCATACTGGAATATGTTGATGACATTACTTGTCTCAACAAACTCCAGTATGCCGGTAAGAATTATTAGTGAGTTGAGTGTCTTGCTAATGGAGGAGAGCGGGTTGATGGGGCGGTAGCAAGAAGATTGATTGAAGTGAGATTTGTTTGGTTTTTGGATAAGGATGAATTTGGCACTTCCAATAGTTGGGATAGTGGGTATATGAGGTACAGGAATTGAACAGCTTGGTTAGGTATATTATTGCTAGAAACGGTTAGTGTTTTAGGGCGTAATTTGGGTTATTATGGAAGCCGAGTGCTTTTTTCGGACTAAGTTGTTTAATGATGTTATATGTTTCTTGGAGTTTGAAAAATATGGGGTGTTATTTAAGTGCTATATAATATTGTATGGTTGACCATTGTGAATTTCTATGATATTGGTGATGAATCGCTGAGTATTCAGTTTGATAATCACCTTGAAGGGTGCTTAGGGTGGACGTCAGTGTTGTTTTTTCTAAAGAAATGGTTTTCGGGTAACATATGTAAATCAAAATTGTGATTAATATTAATCACTAATATAATTCACTGAGATACAAATACGGATACTATATCTTCAGTTAATGCAGTTCAAGTGCAAGTTAATGCAATACATAATTTCGATATCGATTCAGTATTATCATGATACGATTCTGCTACGTTTTCTATCCTAATATCGCCATTCCTTCGAAATAGGATCCGTGCTACACAAGCAGCATCTGAATAGGCAATAAGTAATTCCAGCCTGCCATATGCCAATGCATACGTACCCACTAAACGTATATAAAGAGGGATTATGAGAAAAAATATCAAGAGCGAAAATTTTATAACCGGCGTAAAATTATATATAATAATCCAATACACAGGAGGCGCTATATGGAAATGTGAAATCTATAGACACCGACATACTGACTGTCTGCATTGCGGTTGTTTTTATATTTTTGCGACACCATTTTTATATAACGGTTGGGAATACGAGTATTTCGATAATGTAAATACCGGCGCAATCCATGCAGTTCTGCAAACGGCAGATGCCTGCGAAATGATTTATATTTGGTATTGATACTTGGATAACGCTATGGATAAAATAGTTCAGACATTGACTTTTCTAATATTTCGTAATATTTTAAGGACTACAGACATTAATAAATAATATTTTAATAAAATAACATTGTTATGATTCCTTTTGAAAATATGAGTATGCAGAGTATTATTTATGGATTTTCTAAAACAAAATAATATTCTAATAGGTGAATCTCATTTTTCAAAACAAGGAACATTTTATTTATGAGTGCATGTGAAGACAAATCGGTGCATACACACACACAATGCATAAATAAAAACAGCAAGGTAATGTAGAGTAATACATTCACATAAATGTCAGCAAGATACAGCTGTGGATTTACCAGACAAACAGGTATATGCCGACATAGTAGAATGTGTAGGTAAATGGTGATATCTGCTGGTTCTCTTATAATAATTTAATTTTATTAGTTTGTACAAACTAATATTATATATTATTTCATATATATATATATATATATATATATATATATATATATATATATATATATATATGAAGGATTTTCACAGGAAATCCTCGGACACGTCAACTTTATTTTATAAAATGTCACTTTTTTCAGCCATCGATTTTTTTTTTGTTTTGTTCGTTTTTGAGCTATGACGTCATCGACAATTTTTTTAAATGACAACCCATATTTTTTTTCACGGATTTCGATAGAGCACATTTCAGAACAGGACAGAATTCGCAATGAAATTCGAACCATTCAACCCGATACTGTTGGTAAGGTTCTGCAGGAGTTTCAGTGGCGGATGGGATATTGCCAGGAAGTGAATGGAGGTCACTTTGAAAATTTACTCTGATTTTATTTTTTACTTTAATTATTTATCATTTATTTGTTAAAATATTTTTTTATTTGTTTAAATTGTTGTTAAAAAATTAAACAGATTACTCCCAAATCTTTCAAAATGTTCGATAAGCTACCAAAATAAATAATATTACTCCTTAATCTTTTAAAATGTAATAAGCTATAAGCTATTAGAATCAATAAGCTATTAAAAATCTTGACCCGCCCGATAGCTTATGCATGGTGCCATGGTACATTTTATAAACTTTGCAACCGAATATCTCGAACACTTTAATGTTAAAGGTACTATGTTTTTGACATATTCGCACTCAGAAAAATGTGCACTATCGAAATCCGTGAAAAAAAATATGGGTTGTTATTTAAAAAAATTGTCGATGACGTCATAGCTCAAAAACGAACAAAGCAAAAAAAAAATCGATGGCTGAAAAAAGTGACATTTTATAAAATAAAGTTGACGTGTCCGAGGATTTCCTGTGAAAATCCTTCAATAACGATTAATTGAATTTATTCCAAACTTTACGAGCTCACTGTATATATATATATATATATATATATATATATATATATATATATATATATATATATATATATATATATATATATATATATATATATATATATATATATATATATATATATATATATATATATATATATATATATATATATATATATATATATATATATATATATATATATATAATATATTAGCTTTTAAATTCCTTGCTATTCATATTTGTTTTGCGAAAAGAAATCTCGGGTTTGTAGCAATTGCATATTAGGACATATATACGGAAACGAATCAGTTAAAAGTTGTACTAGTTCTTTTACCTTCATTGAGGATCTTCAGAGTGATGTACGATTTGTTTTATTGATAATTTATACTTGATATTTTATATTTTAAATTCAAGTATAAATGATATAAATAATAGCACACATGCACCTCTGACGAACGTATAGACTATAGCGGAACGCCAGCCAGCTACGCAAAAATCTGATTCCAGCATAACTATAATAGACAAGTCACAATAATGGTTATAGAGTATCGAGCACTAATAAACTATGTCTAGATTAAAAGATTAATGCGAAAGCATCAATAACAATATGGGGTTCGAGAGTTCTAGCTACGAACCAGAATGAAAATGTCGAGGCATAACCTCACTCATAAATTAAAGTTACACAACAAAAAGTGAATCTGATTGGATAGTAGTATTTAGAATTCGAAATTATATAAAGTGAAAATCAAATTGTAAGAGTTTAAGGTAAAATTAAGTAAATTATATATTATGAAGCAATCTGATTGGCCAGATCATACCATCACAACAAGAAATAAGTAAGGTAACCAGGAAGTGCAAATGTTTTTCATACGGGTCATCCGTAGTAACAATCAGCAACTGAAGAGAGTCGAGCAAAAGCGTTCGATGAGGCACACCAAATTTCATAAAATTTGTTATAAATTAACAGTAATTCTTCAATAATGATATTAAATTTGTGCTAAATAAGCAAGAAAACCAGTGTAAAGGTTATAGAAGCAGAAAAACTGCAAAAATAAGTGTTTCCATTGTATTTAACAAGTAAGAAGTGGAAGGCTTGGTAGCGTCCCCGCTGTAGAAGAGATTTGCAAGTAATATGAAAAAGGGAAGGTATTTTCACAGTGAATTAAAGTTTTAAGAAGATTGCAAATACAGAAGCAGTAAGTTAAAGGCTTGAGGGTTAATAAATCCCAAAACAGAGTTCCAACGGCGAAATCAGCATTCCAGAGGCAGTACGGCGACATCTCGATAGATGACACCAGCAGCATTAGTTAGTTCGTGTACCTACCAGTGATATCAAGAAAAGTGATGTTTTTGTGCGTGGTACAAATAGGATTAACATAATTGTATAGGTAATAAACAATTTCAAACTTTGCTAGTTTTAAGAAACATTGTGACATAGGACTTGGTCTAAAAATAAGGTTTCAAGATTTGTTTATTTTATAATCCATATATGATAATAAACGTAGTCATATCATAACTTCTTCTTTTTATACTTTTAAAAAAAATTCAGGAAACAATTTAGAATTGAGCTTCTCTAAAATTTAATAAATTTAATAAATTATCGCGATTTTATTCAATTTTAATTAAATTAAATACAAATTCGCTGTTTTGAAAAAATAGGTAACTTTATTTTTAAAATAATCTTGCAAAGAAATTTATCATATACCTAATTGGACCCCCTCTAGGACTAAAGAGTGCTCATGTCTCAAGTGATTCTTCTAGTGAAAGTGTTCATAGAACTGGCGCTCATAAAACAGAGAAGGATTCAATAGGGAAGAAATAGTGTATCCTGTAAGTTGATCAAATATTTCTTCATCATACTATTACTTTTACAATATCTCATAAATTCAAATTTTAACAATTTGTCAACCAAAGAAGAGCATTGAAATAAATTTATATAAATACTCATTTATATAAATTCTGCATTTATATAAATTTTGCATTTATATAAATCTTCATAATTCAATACTATAAAAGATTTAAAAGAGTTTTCATAGAACTGTATTTGTCAATATATATATATATATATATATATATATATATATATATATATATATATATATATATATATATATATATATATATATATATATATATATATATATATATATATATATATATATATATATATATATATAGAGAGAGAGAGAGAGAGAGAGACAGAGAGGGGCGGCATATTATTTCGCATGTTATTTTCGCAGGGCGGCATATTATTTCACAAAGCATGTTGTCTCCACCGTCTATGTTTGGTGGTGAGAAATTTCTTGTCTTAATCTCTTCAGGAGAACCTTCTCTACAAGGTTTACATTATGGGTAGACTTGAAACCTAAATGTGCATTTTTTGTAGCACTGCGGCTTGCAGTTCTTTTTTTCTATCTATTTTTATTTTTACTGTCATTTAAGTCATTCCTCGCGTCGCGTCGCGTTACTTCGACGCGACGCGAACATACATCTCTAAAATTTATTTTAAACAACGCGTTAAATAACATACATAATTAATTACATACGTAATTAATTACATACGTAATTTTTCAAACGGATTTTGATAGATATAGGATCTGCTATTGCCGGCTTATTTTATTTGCGGATTGCAAGAAAATTAACTTCCGAATTAGACCATCTCTTGATATATCTACTCTGTGAACTGTCTTGTGTAGTGTACTGAAGATTTGTGAAAATACGTTTTATAGTTTTTTAAATATTCAAGGATAATATAAAAAATTAAACTAATTTGGGCATAATTTTCAGTATAGCGAAATTACGAATTAATTTCGCAAAAACCAGCCAATCAAATTTCTACGCGAAGTTCAACTAGTTGTTAAGTAGATCATCCTTTAAACGTGTCAATTTTTTAAAATGAAACGCCTTGAAGGTCTTTGGTTGCAAAAAAATATTGTATGTATTACACAAATATTGTAAATATTTCGTGATCATTTTTAATCTAACAACTTAAGAGAACCTCGAATATCAATCTTACTTTCAAGTCAAAAGTTCAAATAATATCAATCTGCGGTATACTACCACTGTTTGAAAGCCGTTTAGATACCTTAATAACGCTACCTACACCAGGTAGGTTGCCGATCGCACATTTACAAGAGCTCATATATGACAGCGATTACTCGTGTCTACCAGTTAATAATTGTTGTGGAACAAATTGCACTTCAGTCCCTCATGATTTATAGTTTGGGTGCGGTTTGAAATGGTTCTTGTGAAATACACTAATAACGTAACAATCTAAAAAGATTTTTGGGAACCTAACTGCGGTCCTCCTGGGCAGACCTTATGCCATGTACACGAGTTCAAGAGGCAAAAGTAATGGTGACAAAACTGGTCCTCCTGGGAAAATCTTTATGCCATGTACACGTGTTCAATTATACAAAAAGTAATTGTGACAAAACTGGTCCTCCTGAACAAAAATAGCGAAAACTGCAGGATCCAAACCCGTAACGTTCCATAACTTCCGTATATGTAGCACACGATTTCCTCGCTGAGCTATCATCACTTAGCCAGACATCTAATCAACTGTACAACTGATTTGTATAAATCAGTTGTCGCACATATCAGGTAGGAAACAGAGTACTCCAGTATGCATTCCGATTACTAACTGGTAGACGCGAGCAATTGCGGTCACATAGGAGCTATTGTAAATATGCTAACCGATCAAGTGATCTCAAAGGGGTGGGTGTAGTAGCCAAGATACAGTCGGTAGGAAGTATCTGGAAGCTGTACATTGTAAGTAAAGATACATTTGATAAGGTAATTAATATCTTATAACTGTATTAATTAGTATTAGTCAAAGTTATTAGTTGGTATTAGTATTAGTAGATAATTAATTATATGTGGTCACATGTTCATCAATGATCCGAATCCTTCTCAATGCGGATTAAATCTTCCGCACAAATACGCGTACCAGAAATATGCGTAAGTATATTTTCGTGTCGAAAATACTTTCATTTTATTTAATACCGAAACAACGTGGAAATAAAGCCGGCTTAAAAAGTATCTGGCCTTCTTCCGGAATTCTCGACGTTTTAAGATTATTAATCTTATCATGCGTTTCTGCATTTTAAAGCCCCTATAAATATTCAGTCCTGCTCGCAATAGGATATCGTAAGATAGCGTTATATTCGCCTGGGAACACTACATTTACGGGGAAACGGTATTCTTCTTCGTATATATGCTGTGAAATTGTATCATAATAGCACTATATCCAGTGTTCCACGCAATCTGAAAGTTTAATCTAAGATATAAATAAATATTTCCGCACGATTTGTGTAGATTCGAGCTCGGGGTAGCGAGGATTGACCAATAACGGGATTATTCATTGTGCGTGAAGGAAATATGGATTATTTACAATCTCAAGTGACTGAAGTGAAATAAATAAACAAAATAATCAATCACAATTTTGTAATTAATCCTAGTTTATTAATTTTAATATATAATCACGTACATATATACGCCTTTTTCATAATGCGGTATCATAAGTGAAGTTGGAAATAATGTCCAATCAGAATAAACTAATACCAATTAATTTTCTTACAACTTTCCCAGATCGGTGTAGGTTGATTAGTGGAAATCCTGGGAATATCATAGGCGATTTATAGCAAATTGCTTTATTTGTCCGCGAAATGGAAGACATTCTTAAGTTATTTCTGAAAACCGATTTTTTTATTTCTACCTTATATTCCAATTCTTTCATCTCTTATATTTTGGTATTGTATCGTAGTCGTATCGCAGAGCAAATTAGTATCGCCGGGAGTACTCGATTCAGAAAAGTTGGTTTCTTCAGTAGCCTGAACTGAGTAAAATGGATTATCTACTAATGTATTTACCAATTGCAAATCTTATTGTTGAGTTGATATCCTTCGTCGCACTGATTTAGGATATTTACTAATCGTACCGTTTCTTCTCCACATTTTAAAATGTAACATCGAATTTTTGTAAATATTATAATGCAATGCAATTGGTCTCATTGACCATCCATCTTCTGCTTCAACAATAAGTCCAGATTTAACAAAATTACTTATATGGGGAATATTAGTTTTTGCACACGTCCAATGAATTTTAACAACTGACAATGTCACAAAAAATAAAGTTAGATGTGCACAACTAGATTTTAGCAAATGTACGTCATAAGACGTAAAAATACGTTTAGTTGCTCACGCCAGTACGTAAACTACTATTCTTTGATTTTCGGATTTTCTACCGCTTTTTTTCTGCCGTAGATAAAGTATTTTTGCTTCCGCTGCTAATGGCAACACACAATTGCCTGAAAAGACAAATTTTAAAGTTACGAAATGAGTTAATAAATGTATTGTTTTACTGACCTCTGAAGAAGACGATATTTTGTGCACTACTAGATAAATTACAGTTGTATTAAATTTCTACCTTATGCAAATAATGCGATGTGATTCAAGTTTTGTTTGAGAAATCATTTTTTTTAAATTAAAATTAATGAGCTATCGAAAATTAATTCTTAAATTTTGATAATATGGGTGTTAAAAATAAGTTATTTATAAAACAATATCTAAAGCTGTCTGTTTCTGCCCTTTACAACTCTAGCATAAAATTAACAAATTGTTTACTGGGTCGACTGGGTTCACCTTTCTTTCACACTTTTCGCATTTTAGAAACACATAAGAAATTACTTTTTGGCATATACCCCCCTTTTATGGGGTTGTTTCTTCACAGGAGAAGGGCGAATGGTAGATAGATAGATGGTTAGATCCCTTCGAGACTAAACTTCCTTCTAAACCTTTCGAAGTGAAAAATATATCTCCTTTCTCTTTGTTTAGGGCTTTTAATTATTCTTTTCCAACAAACAAACTACATTTTCTACCTTTCTAACTGTTTTTTTATATTATTTCTTCCTTTTCTTCAATCCTCTTTTTTTAAATTTACTTAATTTAATTTCAGATAAGTATATATTATATTCTAAATTAATACAATCATTTATTCAATTTGCATAATAAAATAAAATAATGTATTTCGCAAAATGAACACATCTTTTGAAAGTTCTTGCGACATCTACATGGCGGCGTCTGTCGGGTCTTTCCTGAATAATAACCAAATTCCTTTCCCAACTATAGAGACGGTTATGTGGATCTACACCAAAGTTAGTGAAACTTTGTGTTTGTATAAGGTGTAACGAAAACTTTCCTTGTGCGAAACTAATTTTCCTCGGAATGGGAATAAAATAACCGAGGTGTTTTCTTTATAACTTTAAAAAATTCCATTTCGTGGTCCACGGCTTTCGTAAACGATTTTGCAGGTTTGAATTTCATGCTATTTTTAAGCGTGAATTTTAATGAGATCCTAGTTAGTTTTCAGGTGTAATGTCAGTAATTCGTTCGGTACTCGAAAGTTCAGGAAAATGTTGCCAAGGCACTGTTATTTGACGAGCCTATATATATTATTATATGTAATAAAAACAAGCTAGTTGCTGTACGCTAATGACCATTTGTTAAATAAACTTTGCCTCGGGCTCATTTAAACAATAATTATACATCGGTCAGGTTATAAATACATAGACACTGGTATTAATGACAATAGTAACAGCAGTATTTTTCACGTATACACACATATATTTTATGATAATTTTTTATATATTATTGGGTTTATATATTTTATTTAATGTAAATCTTTATTGTTAATTTCAAACTGTAAATAGGCTAGTCAGATACCTTTGATATTCTTATTAGAATTTTCGTATTCGAATTTATTAGAATTTTCGTATTCAGTGTATTTGTAAATTTTTATTAATCATTTATAAATTAACCTCCTTTATCTTGTTCGTGTAATAGTATTTATGGAATCATGAAATGACTCCTTTTTCTTCTTTTTTGAGGGGCAGTTCCAAAAAGTATGGTAGTCTTCTGCATCATTCCGGTTATGACCCGCGGATACGCACCCACCGATATGATTTTTAAATAAGAGAGTAAATAAGAGAGCATATCTCCGAGGGGGGTATAAACGCAGGCAGCATCTCGTTATCCTATGCAGCTTTTCCACCACTTTTAAGACGAGATTCGTTTCGAACGGAGCCATAAAGTCTTTGACTAACAGTCAAAGACTTTATGGCTAAATAGTTAACCTGATAAACCACCTTCTGAGACCCGCATGACGCTCACTACGGCAATTTTTTCAAAATGGCGGACAGAAATGTCTCAAATTTCAGTCTTTTCAATTTAGGCAATATTATACTCCATCCTACATAACTCGAGGATGAGAAATACAAAATAATATATATCACGTTGCTATAACCTGAACTAACCTTGAAAATCTCTATTAAATAAAGAAAAAATACTTTTTTATGGCTTTTCCGTAAAAATACGAGTTAATATTTAGTTTTATGTGTTTATTTATACCATTGTTTGAAACCTTGCGATAGCTTTTTCGACTATAGTAGAGTCCCAATTAAACTATCAGTGACGTTATTAATGCGGGTTATAAGAACTATGAAGCGGCACAATTAAAATCGATCGAAGGAGTTTAATTAAAACTTAAAACAACGTGTAAATAATATTTGCAACTACATCTAAGATGGCGGATCCAAATTGGTAAATTCTAATTTACAATTCGATTTGTCCCAAACTTGAAACTTTGTGGTGTTGAAGGTCACTCAATATAATTCTAGTTTTTGGCATAGCTGTTGATTTAAAATAAAACCGTTTAACAAAAAAAAACCTATTTTTATTTTTAAACTAGGTAAATTTACATATTGTTGGTTTTAGATTTTGAAAACTGAATATGGCAAAACTAAAACCTGTTCTTTCTGGAAAATCATCAATCGGGCATACTGATTGTGTAAATTGAGAAAACTGATGTATTTGTCAGATAAAAGGAGGTATAAATCCTTTAAATAATCCTATGTTTGTTTAAATAATCTTTCAAAAATCTAAAAGAGTCTCCTAATAAACAAGAACTCTTTATCTATCTGGCGGAAACTCTCTTAAATACGTTATACATGAATTGTGTAACAAATTAATGAAAATTTGTGGTCATCTGGTGATAAGTCGTTAGTAGGTCTGCGATCATACAACTTAGGCTTCGGTTACCCTTTTTTTTAGAAACATTAGAACAAACCTGAGTAACATCTGTAACGTCAATATGCTCCATTTCATTCAATAGCAAATATTTGAAATAATATTACATTATTTCAAATATTTTAAAATAAGCCACGCAAAAAATCGCCAGTAAAATCAATACTGCCAACCGTTGACCGTTACGATTCTGAAGTAACACGTAGTACTCACTAGGTTCGAGTAGGGAAAACTAGTTAAATAGGACACCGGCACATTACTTTTCTAAATTTAATGTTACCTACGTAGTGTGTGGACTTGAAACAGGTACATATGATTTTAATCTTATACACATATATGTGGAACCCCTGCTCCTTAAGCAATAATATTTATGTAAAGAAATTACGTCGATTTAACCGACGGTTTTTTCCTCGTTTTCTTCTGACTCTAAGGTAAGCCCTGTACCACTGTCCACTTTAATATCGTAAATTAAGCTTAGACGAATGCTGTGTTGAACAGTAGTTACATATATTAATGAATATATTTTTCTTGGAATTTTATACTATTTTCTACATACAAAACACATATATTTATTTATTTATTAAATTAACGAGCTGTGACTTCCTAAGGTGATATATCTAAGTGCTATGAGAGCAGTTAGAGGCTCTCATAGCACTTAGACCACTTGGGATGCAGACCACTTATCAGTGACCTCCAGAAAAATCTGAGCAGCCGATAGGCAAAATAAAAAATCTATAAGTATACATGTCCTGGATGAGAGGCCATTAATTCAGATAATTAAATTAAAGGAAGAGGTGAAAATATAGAGGAAGAATACATCCCTTGTGAAAATATAGAGGAGGCAGATGGTAGAATTTTTCTCCATGTGAAAGATATGGTCCAGAATTGGTCGAAATCCATACTAGTTAGATGCTTCGATACAGATGTTGTAATTATCGGAATCTCTTTTTGCCACGAATAGAATTAGGTCTCCATGAATTATGATCTTTATATTATGTTGGAAGAAATCAAGGATTCCAAGGACATTCCAGCTCACATTATTGCGAATAATTTGAGGCCTCTGACGTCACAAGCTCTTTGTGGATTCTACGCGTTCAGAGGTGACAGTTGTGTTACTATATATTTTTTGTCCTAAAAATAAAATGTTGGATATCATGGGAAGAGTACCCGAAGTCAACTTCGGCTTTCCAATATTTATTATCAAAATATAGTGTAAAAGAAATACCGGATGATATATTTGCACTTTTGGAAGCATTCACGGTGGAATTATACAACCCCAAGAGTGAATTATTAAAGGCCAATGACTTAAGGAAAGAGCAATTTTGTAGTGGTGATAAGACAAATATCAATGACATCTTAAATTTTACGAAATAGACTCTATCATTTTTAATGTATATTACTCTCCTTTAGTTGAAAACTGAAAATAATCTAAACTAACTATTTACAATTTTTAATGCAGTGTAATTATGCAAACATACCTATTTTTTAAGCCATATCGCTATTTTCTAGGTCACTGAAGGTCATATCGATCTAAATATATATTTTTATGGATTCCCATTTTCGAATTATATAGGATAGAGTATAATATTACCTACATTGAAAAAATGTTAAATTTCAGCATAATTTGTCCGCCATTTTTCCAAAACTGGGTGTCGGGTGTCATAGGGGTCCACGAGGGTGGTTTATCAGGTCAAATCTCTTAGAATGTTGTATTTTATAATTGTGCCAAATTGTATCATGCTTGAATCACAACTTAACTTTTTTTCTCGAGGGAAATGGATTATATCTAAGCCCACCAAATACATCGGCTTTTATAATGAATATAAAGAAATAAAAATGAAACAGTTTCATGAGAGATAAATAACGTGCCTAAGTTTCATGGTTCTTCTGATTTTTGTGAAATTACTAATCAGATAATTTAAATCATCTGTTCGAATTATATTTCCAGAATTATTGCCTCTTCAAAATAAATTTTAGTGTTAAGACTAGTTTTATAATAAATAATTTTATGAGAAATATAAATGAAACTGTTTGATAATAGATAACTGCCGTACCTTAATTAATGTATTTTTTTAAATTGTGATATACTTATACCACATTTTTTGTAGGTATATACATTGTTCAAAATAAAATACTTTAATCAGTTTAAATAGAAAATTAGTCCTCGACAGGAAAATTCCAATAGAAATCTGCGTTATATTATACCTACCAATATCTAAATACCTATTATATACATATCAATTATTATTTATTCTACAATAATTTACACACTACTTATATTAGAAATATAGTGCCTATATTATTTTCGTTAATGTTATCTGACAACGAAGAATATTATTAAAATTCCCATAATGTTTTTCTCTCTCAGTCCAAATCAATCTTTAACATTCCACGAGCATCTTCAAAGAGAACGTCGAGTACTCAGCAAATATTACAAATGAGGTTATCAATGGTATCAAGTGTGATGACGGGAACTAATATATCAGGGGGAAACAAACGAGAGTTTGGGGCGCTCTTGCCATAGGCGCTACAGTAAATCAAAATAAAATAATGAGTTAGTAACACAAAATGTCAGCAAATTAATAGTTGCACTGCGAAAAGAACCATAACAAGTTACAGTTACAGTAACACATTTTATTTTTGTGAAAAGCATAAAAATAAAAGCTGTTTGGCAAAAAACGTATTTATATTCACACGATAGACATTAATATGTATTTCCTTAAATTATGCACGAATATTATAATAAAAATAAGGAGTTTACTGAATATTTAGCAGCGACACTAAAGTGTATCTTTATCCACGTATTTTATGCTTCACAAGGCACGACGTCAAAACAACGTCCATATTTTAAATAACCAGGAACAAATGAGGCATTTCGTTTTGTGGCATGCTATTTTCTGATGTGTTCGTTATATTTATTCATTATGCCCTTATTTTGTCTTCTGCGTCTTTGCATTGAGCGACACAAAATCCGTCAATAAAAGAAAAGTACAACGTAGTAAAAAAATTTTAAAAATAGGTACCAATATTTTTTCGCAACAGTAAATTTCCACACTTATATATTATGTATTAAATATCATTGACAAAAAAATCTATATAAATAAAATATGTATTTATATATTCTGGTTATAAACCCTGTCGCCGCTACTATTCTGCGCCGCTTGCGCTTTCGTGCGCTGACGAATTTCGCAAGAGTAAATAATTATCCTCGCATTTTCCCAGTCACCAACCGCACCTCGGCTTCTGAACGTCTTCTATAGTTCACCTCATCCCATTCAGCAAAGTTCGGGGAAACTGACGATAACAGAATTCTTTTTCATGCACTTTGCTTTGAGCATTTCTTTAAAAGCATTTCGGAAGTGCCGAAAATATTTTCTCCTCTCCAACAGCCCAGAAACAAAACTTTATTTTCTTTTGCACTTAACAGATTTCTAAGTAATTGTAAGGAACGCATTTCAGACAATATGAATCTGTTAATAATTATTAAAATTTATCTTTTTACTTTTAGTAGGTACGTAAAAAATAAAGACAATTTTTTTAATTTTTTTATTATTCAACATTACGACAAGTATAAATTTCCAGGTAGCAATTATTATCATCAATATAAATAGTGCTTGCAATAGTGAATTGCAGTAATAGAAGAGTCATGTTTGTTAAAAAAAAAAGTTCCTTAGATAGAATATCAAATATCTTTCCTTGGAAAAATTATGGAATTATATATATTCTGACCGAGTCTACCGACCGAACCGAACTTTTTTTATTTTCGATTTCAGTTTTAAGAACCACTCCACAATAATAGAGACCAGCTAGAACCAATAAGGCAATTTGGATTTAACAGAATATCTCCTTCCCTACACTTCTTTTTTATATAAGTCGTGTTTTCACCCCATAGCAATCTCTAATAATCCTTTAAAAGTTATTACCCTCCACTCCAGAGTACATTCAACAGCGCTTAAAGTGGGCATGAAAAGTTTGCCTAAACTAGCTCAGCTTAATAAAATAAAAAATTATATATTATAAAGTTAGGTGGATAACCAAGTCAGATAATCCCCAATTATCCTGGGTATCGAAACTACTCTCGGCGCTTTCTGTAATTTTTGGTGAAAGAAAAATTAAACACAATATACTAATATCTAACTTTAATTTATAAATTCAAGGTCGAAAAATGCATTAAAATGTTATCTAAAATTAGCTTGAAGTTACTTGCATCCAAGAATACATATAAATCAAATATTTATACGGACCGTAATTTAGAACTAAATGTGGTATTATACCCAGAAACACACATCTATTATCAAGTGAACATCATATACATCTACTTACTATTGTGTCGACGTCAAAGTCCACGATGATCTTCCCAGAACCAATATTAACAAGAAATAGGACTACACCTACGTAAACATATTATCGAAATAGCGAAAGTGTATAGGTTACTACACATTACTTTTAGATTTTGACATAAACATACCATAGTATGGCAATCTTCAGGTACCTATTCGTACACTATGAAAATTAATTTAGGAAAAGTTAAGTAGAATGAGAGCTTAAATGCTAGGCTCATAATCATGGTATATATATATATATATATATATATATACATATATATATATATATATATATATATATATATATATATATATATATATATATATATATATATATATATATATATATATATATATATATATATATATATGTACATATTAGTATTATCATAGGTATTATCAAGAATCATTAAAAGAGAGTAGGTACGCTTAGACTAATCTTATTTGTAAAGTAGCAGCGTCTTCCAGTAAGGTGGGTCTCTCCAGCAAATCTACGTATATAGTTGATAGATTTCAACTCGGTGGAGATAAGTCTATCGGCAATTTGAGGTGGAGTTACAGATTAAGTTACCAAGTTACCAGGTTACAAGGTGATAATGTTACAAGGTGCCAATGTTACAAGGTGGACCTACAGGTGACCTACACTCGACGTGCGAAGCCTGAGTCGAAAGGTTGCAAAATGATGTGTCCCTCAATTCAACGTCACACAGTCTATTTCAATCGCAGTTATATCCGACATATCCTTGAAGATGTGCGGGTTAACAAACCACAACAACACACCATAGTGATTTTATTATTAAATCCCACTCTACTATTGAAATAACAACGTATTTATTTTATAACAAAAAACTTTTTCAACTTGAACTATAAGTAGCGTTACTACCCGTTGCACGAGCCAAAAGGAAAAGAAAAAGTAAATGGACCCGTATCACACGACCAGAACGATGTAACAAAATGATCTATAATTTTTTTTCGATTTATTCGCGATTGAAAATATATTAGAAATGTATGTTTTTAATTCCCCAGTTTTATTATGCATAACGATTTTGCGTAACAAAGTTATGAGGGTAGGGGGAACACCACTTTCAATGTCACAGAAGAAGTTTCCGATGTGCTCGTAGTTGATTGAAAGATTAAATTTCAGCGAGCGAATATCTTCGGGTATTATCGGGGCGGCTTGTTCATTCATCTTGCTCATTCTTCTCCCGATTCTCATACCATGCAGAGGTTATGATTTTCCTACCTATCCCTAAGAAACATACTACTGTCTTAATTTTCTTTGTATGGGCAATAATTATATTGCCTTGGTAGCATTATTTCAGTTTTTTACTATTGTTAGAATACTTGGCAAGTAACCCCGCACTTGTTCCATAATTTGATCCTTGGAAAATTGGCACTCCTCACTCTTCAAAAAAACATCAAAACGTACCAGTATACAATACAGTAAATACTACTATGTCTAACGCCAGCGCAGTAAGTGGCACTGGTTGTATGGTGCGCGGTCATGCGCAAGACCTCATAGTGGCCGAGGCTCACATAAGATCGTTGAGGACTTTTAGTATGTTATAGTACAAGCTCAAATAAGCCTCTGTACCAAAATCCAGCTTTGTATATATATTTTTTTCTATTTCCCCAAACATTGTGGACTATGGACTATAATAGTGAAATATTAGTATACCTATTGAAGTACTTTGTACGAATAAAAAATGTCATAATTCACTAAAAAATAGGAGATTTCATATGCAAACTTTTGTTGCGACTGGGTTAATTTTACTGTGCAGCTATCCATACTCGGTTTCTGAAATAAATGAGTTACTCATACCCGCGGTCTTGGTTACAGTTTAAACAAACCCGCCGTCTTCGTCTTGGCCACTATAACGCTGTGTGAGCCACTCCCATTTATTTCCGAAACTTAATATAATAATATTCTATCAAATAATATATCAAATTAATTTTATAATGAAAATTTTAAAATTCCAATAATTAAATCACAGAGGAAATTTTAATTAAATAAAAAAGAAGAATAAACTCTGAATGTTATTTCAAATTCTGCATCCTGTAAATTCTGATGGTGGTTTACAAAAAAAGTGTCATATGATGCAGTTGACAGCCATATTCTTATATCAAAATAGTAGTTTGATTTTAATTTAAAGTTGTAGAGAACACAAGGCAAGACCTGTCACGAAGTAGAAAGCTGGAAAGTTTTTACTTGGAAATTAAATTTCCGCCCGTTACTAGCGCTCCCGAAGTACATTGTTATAATACGATTACTCAGAGTAAAATGAATTATATGTGGAAATAGCTTAGTTAGCATTAAGCAGAGGCGTTAAAGTAGAAAACATAACTGAGGAACGTGAACTCGTAAACCCTGTTTCTTTAACTGAAAATTGCGATTTCTCTGAAGCGTGCATTTTCTCTCCCCGGACAATATCAATTTCAGATATTTCACCCAGACATATGGCTATAAAATTGTTTTCTGCAAAGAAACCCTTAAGCAGCTCTACGATATATTTACCACTGAAAGTGCCTATAAATAATGGGTAGGAAATTGATCTTTTGCAGAGGAAGAACTCGGTAGACGTTAATTACAACTTCTCGATAAAGAGGGGTGTAATTTTCGTAATATATGGAGAAAATGCATCCTCTGCATTTTCCATGCAATCAGAATTTATATTAATACATATTTATACTTATATTTCGTTCAATATTATTTTTTTTTTAGTTGACCACGTGACAATTAATAATAGCAGTAAAAAAATAATAAAAATACTCGTTCCCCACGCGTTAGTCAAATACCAGCCATTAAGCCTGACGTACTCCTCCTCGATCACCAGCTCAAAAGATGTTGGCCATAGAGTTTTTGACTCCGGCCGGAAAGAACTCCGTGTCATCTTGAAAGAGGTTGGAAAACGAACATAGACGAGAGTTTAGGGGTCAGATAATATTAAAAGTCTCCATTTGCCGAGTCCGCCCGAAACTTTCGCTAATGCGATTTCTGTCAACAATCTACTCCACTCGCCAAAATTTGCTAGAAATGTTATTTTATTCTGCAACAAATATTTATTGTTAATTTTTCAAGGACTCTGTAGTTTTCAAAAAAAAAGCGACATTTCATTCTACAAAAACATTAATGAAACTATTATTGTGACATATATTATTCATTGATTTAGGCAATACCATTCATTATACAGGGGTATACAATACCATTCAATGCAAGGCCAAAAATGGATGTTTTTGCGATCACTGTGTAAATCAACGAAAATCGCAAAAACCGTTTCGAGATATGAGGTTCTAATTTATGACATTCATGTTGAAATCCAGAAAAAAAAATTTTTGTTGAAATGGGACGATGCCGAAATTTCAGAAATTTAGCACTGTTTTATTTTCCGCCCTATAAAAACTTTATATGAAACATATATCCTTGGTACAAACAAGGACCGGCAGACAAAACATTGTACTAGCTAACACTTCAAACATAAACTAAATAGGCGGCGGCAATCCAGATTTATTCTGTTCCAAAATCAGAGCAAATTTGGGCAGTGTAACGTTTATTTTGTTGATCAGTTTATTCTAATTAAATATTTAAAATCGTTACTTCTTTTATCGATATTACGAACGATTACGAATATTTGCTCCTAGCGATGTATTACCAAGAACCTAATTATTTTCAGCATGTAGAATTATATCCATACATTCCCACACGTATCTACCTCTTTATTCTACATTCAGTGCAAAAAAAAGTGGCGCACCTAAAATTTGGTAAAAATTTAAACTGAAATATCTTGTGAACCAACCATTTGATTTTGATGCCTTTAAATTTGATATTTAGAGCGTACTTTCAAGAACATTTTCTTGTGCCCAACTTCAATTCTAAGTAATTTTCCTTACTATGTTAGTTGAAAAATGTTATAGGTGTTTTTTCACCTGTGTTCAAGGTGCGCTGTGGAGTGTAATGGTGGCAATGGTGGACGCTCTAAATATCAAATTGAAAATTCATCAAAATCGGACGGTTGGTTCACAAGATATTCCAGTTTAAATTTTCTGCAAATTTCAGGTGCGTCACTTTTTTTGCACTGAGTATATTATATTACTTATAGTAGCTATGATTTGGATTATGCAATATGATGTGTGTACAACATTAGTACAATATAGCTAAAATTATTGTCTTCTTCATCTAGAAATTAACAGCAGCAAGAGCAATACATGGTGTCCAATATTTTCGGATTGGTATTAATTCCGGCTACTCCAGAAGTTGACATCAAATGTAAATGTTTTATTTTAAATAGAATTCTTCTTTAACGTTTTTGAATAGATGATAGAAAAAGAGCTATGTGTAATGAAATAAGGTGGATTTTGCGCTCGTTTTCATATAAAGGGACTAGAAAGAAGAAAAAAGGAGGAACCGATAAAAGCTTTTGCACATCCCTTGGCTGGTAATATGTTAATTTCTGGTGGAAAAATCCTTAACATGCATACTTTCTGGCCTATATGAAAGAAAGCCATTACACCGATATCAAATTAATGAATAATTAGTAGCTTATATTTAGTTTTACAATCTCCCCATACACCCTGGATGGATTTTATCATACATTGTTTCACAACCTCTAAATATTAATGTCTAAATTTAAGTTAGAGCTACTGTTCTTATCTAATTTACTTTTTTAATTTATATGTATAATATGTATTTTTATCTTTTATTTTCCTTTATTACCTAATTATTGTACATTTATTTATATGGACAATGCCAAAATAATCAGCCAATACAGCATGTATTATTATTAATTAATTAATGAGGAACACTTATTTCTTGTATTTTCTATAGTACTTAAAGGCTCTATAAGGTTTATAAAACTGAAACGATTTGAAGTGGGCGACAGAAATATATGTACTGTATATTTCCTTTGGATAAATAGATTTAGATTTAAAATAAATTAAATAATTCATATTATTTCGATCAAAATTAATCTAATGAATGACATAAATACTTTTTTTGTGCCTGTAAAGAAATACCTTGTATTATTTAGATTATAGGGTACTTATATAAAGAACTATGAAAATATAGCAACCATATTGTCATAGATTTTTATATAAGTACCCTAGAATCAGTTGTAAAAGTTTTATATACAACATAAGAAATTACGTTAAGCTTGTACCAGTAGTGTATTCCTTAATAAAATTATAAAATATTATTTGATTTTATTTAAATGACCACTGTGGGTTAGTTTTTTAACCTGTAGCCTCAAAGAAAATTTTCCTGTATTTTAGTGTTTCTTTGGTGGGTGTAATAAAATATAAATGGTTAGTAAATAGTTCGTAGAAAAAGCATATGCCAAGCAATGAATTTTCGAATGCAACCAGTGATGAAAGTGAACTTTACGCTACGAATGAACGCTACGTAACGTCAATGCTGGGTTTGCATTATTTGCAATTTGTCAAAAACAATTTCAATCGTTACAATTCGTTCAATTAATGCACTAGGTACAATGTACAGCGACAACTACGGAATAGCCATACGTAAATTAAACGTAATTCTCCATTGAAAAGCATTTCAATAGTGTCTATTAAGCAAATAAAATTTCCAAATACTCCCTCGTTGTTTCCATTAGCAGAGCAATTGTCACGAGGCCAGTCGGTGAAAATAAATAAAAAGGTACTCGCCGCCAAACACTTGCAAATATTAGGATAATAATTATGTACACTGTGCAGTGCTGAACTTAGAAACTCGGGCACATATTACTAGTCTAAAGAATAGCTAGATACGTGACTTGATGCTCAGGTGTTTTTAATTAAATATCACCCTCCGCGATATGACGATGAATGGGGTGGCTTTAAATCAATGATCCTGTGGAAAAGGTCCAAATTGCGAACGCTAAAAAAATATTACAAACTTAATTAGATGGTTCATCACGGAAACGTGTATAATGTTTGTCGTTAGTACAGCGGCTACACTAATGATTGCAAATGGACCATTAAAGCGAGTAATTATTTTTGGCAAGTTTTAAAGGGGATCGCGACCTCAGCCGCAATTTGTAAATCATCCGATTTATTGGTGGAGTGTAACATCAACAGCATGAAAGGAAATATGTATGGCTTAATGAAATAGGAAATAACATAATAATATAATTATGCTTGTCAGAATTTGAACATATATTACAGCCTCTACTCACCTATACGTGTATTATACCTACGACCCGTCACTAAAAATTATAAAAATTTAAATTTCTACCACAAATGTAATTCTGCAGCCAGATAACATATTTTACCAGTTTTTCCCCAATCATACCATAAAGGGAGCAATAAATACTGCACCGAGTAACGTTTATTGCAGCACTTTTCTCTCGGGTCTATCACTAAAAATAAAGCTTATTATTGCTTTTAATTATTGACTGAAATATACTCAATATATATATATATATATATATATATATATATATATATATATATATATATATATATATATATATATATATATATATATATATATATATATATATATATATATATATATATATGTATATATATATATATATATATATATATATATATATATATATATATATATATATATATATATATATATATATATATATATATATATATATATATATATATATAAAAATCTGATAAATAACTAATATAATAATAGTTTAAAATCGATATAAATCATTACCTTGTAAACTTATAAGAAAATTATAGAATTTTGTGTATTTATACCATAGAAAATAGTTCAACTATTTGTATCTCTAATTCTCTAATATAAGTAATAATATTTCTACGATTATAATCTATAGAAGAATGATCTCCGTCCTATATCTAACTTAACCTATATTAAAAATTTACATTTCTGAAATAAATAAACGTGAAAATTTTGAGACTAAATGAAAATCTTTGAATTGGTCTTCAATAAAAGTTACATATATCTGTCGGCTCTTTTAAAAATATACATATGCAGCAAGGATATTATAGTTCATAATACGTTAAAAAGTTTTTATATATTTTATAGGTTAAGTCACTTTTAGTTATTCTGCTCTTACGATGATCTGAAACAATTCACAGGATCGCCTTTCTCTACCTGGGCAGTGGGCACTTTAGAACTCGGCAATTCTGCACTCCACCATATTATCGATTATAATCTTCTCCTACTTTCGGCAGAAATAAAAATGTTATTCCTCTTCTTATGTTCTTTTTTTTTCAGAATCCATAACCCAGCTTTTTTTCCATTTCTTTTTAGTATTTTTTTTAGTATCTTATGATAAAAACAAATCTCATAAGATCTTTCCAAACTAGAACTGATCTTTGTACTAGGTAATTTTCTGGATTGGAGCAGGATGGACCAAATCTATAAAAAAATTGGGATCAGCGATCCCTAACTTCCATATAGTTATGTTTGTATTAAAATAATTTAGTATTGATCGATTTGCAGGAAATAACTACTCGGAGGGTACCTGCATTATATATGTATATATATATATATATATATATATATATATATATATATATATATATATATATATATATATATATATATATATATATATATATATATATATATAGAAGTTGTATATATATATATATATATATATATATATATATATATATATATATATATATATATATATATATATATATATATATATGCATCTCCCTGTAGTGGTAATTTGCTACCATCTATCCGATACCCGATCTGCCTTACGATAAGTAGCTTCATACCATGCAGGTACCAAGAGCGGCCTCTAGCCCTAGTAGGACACACTACGACTGATGTATTTCTAGGAAACAACAACTGAGAAGGCAGAAACCCATACCCGCATTGAATTATGACGAGTGATTTTAGATACCAATATGTACTTGTGAGTATAATTCCATGCCGGTAGGGTTCTCTGTCGTCTGAGTAGTTATTTCCAGTAAATTCATCAGTTGTAGTTTGACCGACTATGGTTAGAGGTCGCTCTTGGTCCTGCATGGCAGAACGCCAGCGACCGTAAGGCATCTCTAATGTCAAATAGATAGTAGCAAATGGTCACTAGAGGGAGATACATATATTTATATGTATCTCGCTACTATTCATTTTTATTATAGGAAATAGGTTTTTTAGTATAAAAGCCATGTGTTTTATAATATTAGTACGTAGACAGTACTTTTATAACCAAAATATTATTATCTAACGTGATATTAGTATCACTACCGTTTGTTCTTGGCTTTTA
Source organism: Tetropium fuscum (assembly GCA_964058915.1). Lineage (NCBI taxonomy): Eukaryota > Metazoa > Arthropoda > Insecta > Coleoptera > Cerambycidae > Tetropium > Tetropium fuscum. Next base: position 37,315 of record CAXKVY010002302.1, read on the forward strand.
TTCAAATTAAAGGTTAACTGTTAAATACAATAGATATTATATCGGGAGTGTACGTCTATATTATGCCATAATAATATAGGTATTAAATAATATTTTCTGACCATTTTATTAGAAGTCTCTGGTCTACACCTGATGAAAATTCTGTACGATCAATTAAATGGAGATGTTGTACCCATTGCCACGACGTCAACGACGACTAGCTCAGACGCCAGACTGGGGTTTACGACTTACATACTATTTTGCAGGCAACTTTCATATCTGTGTTCGCCACAAACAATTGGCTTTTCCGCCACCTGCACCTTAAGCTACGTTGATAACGATGTTGAGAATTCGACGACGCATATGTATTCGAAAATATTAGCAATATTGCTTTTAGTGAATATAAGATACGTATAAATATTCAGTGGCATTCAAGTTACTTACCACCATCGCTATCTAGACCAGTCATATAGTACTTACATTAAAATCGCAAACTAACTGTAATCCAAACTGTATAAACTGTATATCCAAATTTGCAGATTCGAAGGACCTGGGTTAACTTCATAGCACTCGATTTCGAGAATTTTCGAAGAAACAATTAATACATACAACCAACAAATGATTTTAGTTTTGACTAAGCAAGCAATTTCTGTATCACTCCCTCTTTGAATGCTCAGAACTCTATTGTATATATAATTCAATATTTTCCCGCATATAGTTGGAAAAAGTAGTTGTTTTTCAATAGGTTCAACAAGATTTTATGCATTTTAAAGTTTAACATCTTCTGGATAACTGTATGCCTAATGCTTTTATATATAATATGTTCAAATAGAACAAATATAAATAGTAGACTAGGTTTGTGTATTCTAAGAATGAGTTCCGTCAAAAACTAATGTCATATAACGTCACTGCAAGTGTTGGTATATTGGTAATTTAAATTCAAGTATGAATGATCAATGAAATAAATCGTATACTGCTCTGAAGATCCTCAAGAAAGGTGAAAGAACTTGTACAACTTCTAAGTGGTTCGTTTTCATATGCATAGTGATTCATTTCCGTATGTGTGTCCAGATATAGTACTGGTAAGTGTGTTTTCTTTCTTATTCGTCTAGTTGCTTATTTCTATGTAATGAAATGCTACAAACCCAAGATTACTTTTCACAAAATAAATATGAATAGCAAAGAATTTCAAAGCTAATAAATATATCCAGGGTGAAAATTGGATTTTTTTCGAGAATTTTCGAAGAAACAATTAATACATACAACCAACAAATGATTTTAGTTTTGACTAAGCAAGCAATTTCTGTATCACTCCCTCTTTGAATGCTCAGAACTCTATTGTATATATAATTCAATATTTTCCCGCATATAGTTGGAAAAAGTAGTTGTTTTTCAATAGGTTCAACAAGATTTTATGCATTTTAAAGTTTAACATCTTCTGGATAACTGTATGCCTAATGCTTTTATATATAATATGTTCAAATAGAACAAATATAAATAGTAGACTAGGTTTGTGTATTCTAAGAATGAGTTCCGTCAAAAACTAATGTCATATAACGTCACTGCAAGTGTTGGTATATTGGTAATTTAAATTCAAGTATGAATGATCAATGAAATAAATCGTATACTGCTCTGAAGATCCTCAAGAAAGGTGAAAGAACTTGTACAACTTCTAAGTGGTTCGTTTTCATATGAATAGTGATTCATTTCCGTATGTGTGTCCAGATATAGTACTGGTAAGTGTGTTTTCTTTCTTATTCGTCTAGTTGCTTATTTCTATGTAATGAAATGCTACAAACCCAAGATTACTTTTCACAAAATAAATATGAATAGCAAAGAATTTCAAAGCTAATAAATATATCCAGGGTGAAAATTGGATTTTTTTCGAGAATTTTCGAAGAAACAATTAATACATACAACCAACAAATGATTTTAGTTTTGACTAAGCAAGAAATTTCTGTATCACTCCCTCTTTGAATGCTCAGAACTCTATTGTATATATAATTCAATATTTTCCCGCATATAGTTGGAAAAAGTAGTTGTTTTTCAATAGGTTCAACAAGATTTTATGGATTTTAAAGTTTAACATCTTCTGGATAACTGTATGCCTAATGCTTTTATATATAATATGTTCAAATAGAACAAATATAAATAGTAGACTAGGTTTGTGTATTCTAAGAATGAGTTCCGTCAAAAACTAATGTCATATAACGTCACTGCAAGTGTTGGTATATTGGTAATTTAAATTCAAGTATGAATGATCAATGAAATAAATCGTATACTGCTCTGAAGATCCTCAAGAAAGGTGAAAGAACTTGTACAACTTCTAAGTGGTTCGTTTTCATATGCATAGTGATTCATTTCCGTATGTGTGTCCAGATATAGTACTGGTAAGTGTGTTTTCTTTCTTATTCGTCTAGTTGCTTATTTCTATGTAATGCAATGCTACAAACCCAAGATTACTTTTCACAAAATAAATATGAATAGCAAAGAATTTCAAAGCTAATAAATATATCCAGGGTGAAAATTGGATTTTTTTCGAGAATTTTCGAAGAAACAATTAATACATACAACCAACAAATGATTTTAGTTTTGACTAAGCAAGCAATTTCTGTATCACTCCCTCTTTGAATGCTCAGAACTCTATTGTATATATAATTCAATATTTTCCCGCATATAGTTGGAAAAAGTAGTTGTTTTTCAATAGGTTCAACAAGATTTTATGCATTTTAAAGTTTAACATCTTCTGGATAACTGTATGCCTAATGCTTTTATATATAATATGTTCAAATAGAACAAATATAAATAGTAGACTAGGTTTGTGTATTCTAAGAATGAGTTCCGTCAAAAACTAATGTCATATAACGTCACTGCAAGTGTTGGTATATTGGTAATTTAAATTCAAGTATGAATGATCAATGAAATAAATCGTATACTGCTCTGAAGATCCTCAAGAAAGGTGAAAGAACTTGTACAACTTCTAAGTGGTTCGTTTTCATATGCATAGTGATTCATTTCCGTATGTGTGTCCAGATATAGTACTGGTAAGTGTGTTTTCTTTCTTATTCGTCTAGTTGCTTATTTCTATGTAATGAAATGCTACAAACCCAAGATTACTTTTCACAAAATATATATATATATATATATATATATATATATATATATATATATATATATATATATATATATATATATATATATATATATATATATATATATATATATATATATATATATATATATATATATATATATATATATATATATATATATATATATATATATATATATATATATATATATATATATATATATATATATGCATGTTTACAAGAGATATTGTTGGGATGGAATAGTTCGTTCTGCCCGCTTCGTGTGTGGTTCGAAATCGTCCGATTCAGCTTGAAAAATAGGTAGGGGATCGTCGACGTCGTCGTCTTCTGACCGACCTTCTGATCGTCGTGAATGACCATAGCTATCTTATCGGATTTGCAGGTGTAATTCAATACAGGTAGGAATATTAGTTCTCTGTGTAGTTGTTACCTGTAAATCCATTCAGTATGTTGTTTAGCCTACCTTTGGCTAGGGTCGCTGCTCTAGGTGCCTGCATTGCAGGACGCTGCTTGTCAAAGACTTTACTTAGTAATGTCTGATGAGTAGTAGCAACTGACCGCTAGAGGGGTCTGGTATCCCTCGCTTGCACACTACTGCTTAGTCTGCTTGACTGTTTTGATAGTTTTGGTCATTCATTAATTCCTCTACCTACGGTGTACTGATGAGAGCCAAACAGCTCGAAACTAGTCTACACCTGGTGGAGGTATTGGTGAATGACCATAGCTATCTTATCGGATTTGCAGGTGTAATTCAATACAGGTAGGAATATTAGTTCTCTGTGTAGTTGTTACCTGTAAATCCATTCAGTATCTTAAAAGCTATTTAATCGATTTCGATTCGTTTTTCCTAAGGACATGTGCCACTTCATCGGCACAATTTAAGCCTTTTTTGGATTCCATTTCAGCCACTAGATCCCTCGTTCCTTTGAAAACGGACTTCTCGAAATAGTAGGAACGAGTAGGAGTAAAATACGAGAACCTAGGTCAACTGAGTGATCCTAAAGTGACGACATCTCAGAATAACTAGCTCACAATATTATTCACAGAATAAATGTTTTAGACACAAATCTAAAGTCTATTGAACATGCATGGTTCCGTAAGGTTAGTTTCTCTATTTTAATGTAGAACAAAAACCGATACATACATATTGTTCTGGTGAAATAGAACTTCAGTTAACGAACAAAAATAGGACGAAACGTCTTCTGAAATATGACATTAATTATACTAGAAAGCCAAGGAGAAACTGGGCATTTTAAGACTGGCCTTACAGGTAGCCAAGATAATAAAACACCCCCAAGCCCAAGTAAGTAATAACGATTTGGGAGTTGTGCCAAGTTTTAAATTTCAGATTTAATAAAGACTGAATTGGATGAAAATCATTTGATGTCTTAAGTTAATACATACTTGATATTTCTGATGCTCTTCAATATATTAATGGTCCAAAATGATGATTATAAAATGTCATTTACTACCTACTGTGGTAATGAATGCTTATAGCTGACAAATGTTATCTTAATGTTTCTATTGAAACGAAAGGGAAATATATTTAGGGATCAGGCCTCAGAGATTAAGATTAGGCTCATTATTCACTGAAGTGAATAATGATTTCATTATTCAATGTGGTGAATAACACTGTTTTTGGCCTGGACCTCTAAGTTAGGGTCGGACATTATTATCTGGATTCAGATGTCAATAATAATGCAACTTTTCTTCGCGATATTTTAGAGTCGTCATATTTTAATAAAATTAACATGACGATACTAACGACAGTGAACATAAAATCTCTGATAAACCGCCCAAAATTATGTAAACCGCATGGACCACCACCATAAATTGATTGCCCGCACAAAATATAAAAATATTTTTTATTAGATAACTGCACCAGTATTGTTATTGTTTATAGTGGTGGACAAAGAACACCGCGAATAATAGTTGAATAATATTCTACTATATACCCCATACGTTCAAAAAAAAAATTGGATCATTAGTAGGTAAGTAACTCTTAATTAATAGAAATTGAATCAGAAGTTGGTAACTCTTAGTAAACTAAGATTGAATTTACAGTTGCCCACAGAATATTTTCAATAAATTCAACAGTTATCATGAAGACATGCAATTAACTATAAGTAATATCAATTAAATAATAAAATATTCACTGGGAGTAATTGATTTAAATTAAAAATGCTACTTGAATTGGGTGTTGAATTGTATAAGAAATTACGAGAATTAATTTCATTTACACTAAGGTTTCTTTCTTGGATTGTTCGGCAAGTTTTATATATACATTCATATTAATGATTTCGTCTATTTTTGTAATATTGAGAATAATTACACATGATGTAAAATTACGTTTATGGAGTGTGTTGAATATATTGGATTTCTTGTTTCCTTAAAGTCAAAATTAAAGAATAATTTTTAAAATTTTGCCTATATGGCAAAAATCTGTAAACCTTTAAGGATTTTATGAATGATCCACTGTAAGTTTATAGCAGTATATCGATCTTCATTAAATTTATTCTATAATATGTTTCCTACCAAGCAGTCGAGTACTTAATGTCTATTGTTATCAATTCTCTTGTAGATTTATTAGTCACTGATCAGTAATCATATTCCCTGATATAAATTATATATTATTGGCTTAATTTGAGTAATTTCTCCCCCTAGGCCTTGAATACTTTCCTCTTGTACTCGCAATCAACGCTTTACGACGAAAATTTATAAAAGTTTTAACCAATATTTTCATCAAATCAATTTTGCTTATATCAATTTTATATGGATCATGCCTACAAAACAATGTTAAGGTGCGTAAACATCTGAGTATGAACGCGTACGAGGCAGAAACTGATGCCGGCGTATCATTATTTTGTGGTCCACGTTTGCGCCCAGAATCGACTGAGGCTGATATTCTTACTACCTTTTAGTTCATAAATGAGGGAAACCTCATTAATTAGATCTTGGGGCTAAATTAAACAAACTATTTTGCACCAGTGTGTGCAGTTGACCCAACTGCTGCTAGATTTTCCAGCTGCAGATCTAACATACCACACCGCTCGACAACCCTTCCAGTAGTGTTGGCTGTACATAACCAAATGAAAAAATAGGAATAATTTTTATTCACGTTAAGTGATTTCCACTTGTCACTAGTCTTCCTATATTGGTGTTAAATATCTGTATCATTGTGGTATCTATATACTCTAAAATAACATACTCATTCGTTCTCCAAAAATATTAATAAACGTCTCTACGTTCAGTTGTTTAAACAGCTAACAGAATCAATATACAGAACCCATTCATCAAATATGTGTATATGTATAACTTCAAATTCTATATGTCTGCTTTCTACCTGTCAAATCTTACTGTCCTGCCTCTGTTTGCCTTTAGCAAATAGATCGATAATATATAGAAATATTTTATTTCTTTAATTTGATTTTTGTAAACGACTTTAGTTTACAAAAAAGTTAGACGTGTTTAGTTTAGACGAGTTTATAATGAGATGTGCAAATTATGGTAGTTAAGTAAAAATTGCCAAGCTTTAATTTTCCCCGGTGCACATGTTCTTAAAAATTCACTAAAAGTAGTTCTGATCATATTCTTAATATATATACTCCAAACCGATTAGTTAGATTAATCAGATGACTAGTTCAAATGTAATTTAGTATACTGCTACTACAGGTCCTTTTAGTAACTTAATAATGTCGAACTGCAAATACCTATATTAAGTATAGTTACGCAACAAAATTTTAAAATAGCATTTTATTGCAACTAGGTATAGTTCATCATCTCAAATATATAAAAAATAAAAACAAATACTTTTAAGTGTCCCTCCACAAACGCCGCCTGCAAAACTGCTATTCCGCTGAGTGCCTTCAGGATCGAGCATAGGGTTGCATTACGTATTTATACTAATTTTACGAAAGTTCAATTACGTAAAACACACTAGCGTATTCATATCACCAGTCATTTTAATATTTAATGATAATAGAAAATTACTTATAATAGGATGACTTATTAAGTAGCGATTTGTTGATGGAGTGAAAATCACACCGAACAGTCATAGGTTTCTCACAATGAGAAAAATCTCGAATATCGAGACATAACCTTACTTCAAAAGCACAACGTTCACATAGTTTCAATTGCCGTCATACTATCGATGTCTAAAAGCCGTTTTAACAGTTTTCGGCTTTACTTGTTACTTGTACCAATAAAGTTTATTAAAAATCACACCGAACAGTCACAGGTTTCTCACAACGAGAAAAATCTCGAATATCGATCTTACTATTCTTATTATCGACCTTACATCAAAAATACAACGTTAAATAGTTTCCATTTCCGTCATACTATCGGTGTCTAAAAGCCGTTTTAAGCCGTTTTCGGCAACGGAATGGCGTTACTTGTACCAATAAAGTTAATTATCGATCAAGTGACCAAAAAGCAGTATACCTAATACACTGGCTACATACCATAGAGGTACAACCGTAAACGCGAAATTAGGCAACGCGGCTCTAGTACGGCGTCGCGACGCGTGGATTATTTGCATGTTAATTACATGCACTTGTCGAGCTGGAAGCGCAATTGCCTGAATGCTTTTATCAAGTTTATATTTGACAGATAAAAATCTAATTAATATTACTCATGCCGAGTTCTGGCAGACGCAAATGGCTTCGCCGTATTTAAACAACCCAGACTGTATGACAATAAGCACACTTATACGTGACAAAACAAAACAACCCTTGATATCATTAGAAAATATATTATATAGCTTACATATGGGTATTTTTTACTAAAATACTTTGTGAAATAAAGTATCACTGATATATCGCTGTTTGGGAAGATGGATACTTTTAAAGCAAAACTTTAATACATTTGCCTATCGTGCCAACCTTTATTCACGTTGTTGGACGAAAACAATACAGAACGAATGAAAGTAGACTAACGGTCAGTTTCTTTAACTTCTGTTAAATTCAATCAGCACATAATTTCCTTGTATACAATTATATTAATAATGGTTTGTATAGAATGATATGATTTACCGCTTCTGTAGTAATTGGTACAGATTTTATTTGTAAAATGACGCACAATTTTTTGTTCTAGTTTGTATATTAAACGAACACACTATAGGGATATGGGAGGAGGTCGTACTAATTGTTGTGTTGTTCAGTGTAAAAATCCTACCTACGCTTTAAGTTTCTAAAAAGAGTATTGGTAAATATTAGATTATATCTTCACGTAACTACCATTTTAACTATTTTGCATAATGAGTGAGGTATAATGAAGCAGTTTTCAATATTTTTAATAATCAAGTTTAAATATTTCCGCAAAAAGCAAATAAATAGCCACGATATAGCGAAATCTTCTACAACAAAATATCGCCAAAAATTTATAAATAGAGACGAAAAACATAATCCCCCATTACATTTTAAACACATAGTGATTTGTATTAAATTAACAAAAATATAATGTACAGTATATTTGCAAAAATAAAAAAAAATGGATTTAACTTTTTTAAAGCTTAAAATAAGTTGTCGATGTAGGTACTTTTCTGTTTAATTTGGCAATAATATATTAAATTATTAAAGAACTAAAATTATTGTAAAATTATATTTTTTTAGTTAGGAACAGTTGTTAAATAAAATAAAATTTTCGCAGTACCCAATGCATTTAAAAAGCATCATCACGACTGTTTAAAGGATTTTCTGCATAAATAAAAAAATACCATTTGTTACAAATATAACTATTTGTCATTGTTTGTGATAATACTGGTTGATAGTTTTTACCTGAAATTGTTTGTTACTTTTTCTGAAATTGTTTGTTACCTTTTCAGTTACCGGATTCAATATATTGGATACTTGGATCCAATTGGTTTTTGACGAGGAGGTGCATTTAATTTCCAAGATGCGACTTGGAAACTTTAGCAAAATTATTGTAGTATTTTTAAAAATAATTCCATCAGCACATAGCCATGGATGGCTCGGACAAATAATAGGCCATGTTTGCTATAGAGTATTCGATCCATACCGAAAAAAATATCGTCTTGAAATAGAAGGGCAAACGGTCAAATTAGAGTGATTTACTCTCTTTACTAATATCTCCAAATTGCAGGAAGATAATTTGTTGCATACATAATATCCGTCATCAGTGTACTAGTATTACAGACCATTTACTCAACAATAATACATATAGGATCTAATAAGGTAGCAGAATTTTGATTCATACGAGTTACTTCTTTCAAAACCTGACGTCCGTGAACAGCAATATTTGGTTAAAAGACGCAAATTCCAGTTAGGTAATTTGTAGTCAACATTTATATGTTGACTACAAACTTTTCTAACTTTTCTCTAACTTTTACGGTTTGTCGTGTAAATGACTAAAATGACTTTTGCGATTCTCTTGCAAACCATCCATGTGAGCGGCCAATAAATATAAGATAAATCGAACATGCAACGCCACGAAGCTCCTTTTCCACATTCGTATGCTAGGCAAGAACCACATAAACCAACAAATAGTTGTAAAATATTTTAACACGAAAATTGCCATTTGTATGCCCACACTGCATGCCCGTCTTTTACAATTTATATTATCAATAAATAACAGCCCACAAAAACAGAAATTGATTCGGAAAGGGCCACAGCCGGCCTGGATATTTCAGTTTTATTATAAATTGGGTAACAATATAAATAAAAAGTATAAAAATAAGGAGGGTTCCGTTTTATATAAAACGTATTTATTCAACAAACCAACACATTATTAACTATTTACTTCAGTAGGTAAGTATCGCCTCATGCCATGCCATGGCAAGAACTTTGGCGGTCACAATACATTATGAGGTCTCGGATTTTGCCAAGATGAACTATTATTGTCTTCCGGTTGAGATTGCCCCGTGTCCCTTCTTGAGTTTTCAGGGGCAATTTTTGTTCGGTGTGTTAATAATATCTGCTCCTAACTGATAATTTAAATTATAGATATTTATAGCAATCCTTATATTGTGTCAAAATTGTAATAAAATATCAATATAGTGTGAGCCCTGTCAATGTAATTAATTTGTTGGAATATTATCAGTTTCTTCAATAAATTACTGTTTTGTCTTTGTATCTGCTGTTTGTGTATTTCATAACAGGTTCTAAGCCCAGTAGTAGACACATGATAACAAATGATAACAAATGATTTTAGTTTTGACTAAGCAAGCAATTTCTGTATCACTCCCTCTTTGAATGTTTCAGAACTCTATTGTATATATAATTCAATATTTTCCCGCATATAGTTGGAAAAAGTAGTTGTTTTTCAATAGGTTCAACAAGATTTTATGCATTTTAAAGTTTAACATCTTCTGGATAACTGTATGCCTAATGCTTTTATATATAATATGTTCAAATAGAACAAATATAAATAGTAGACTAGGTTTGTGTATTCTAATAATGAGTTCCGTCAAAAACTAATGTCATAAAACGTCACTGCAAGTGTTGGTGTATTGGTAATTTAAATTCAAGTATGAATGATCAATGAAATAAATCGTATACTGCTCTGAAGATCCTCAAGAAAGGTGAAAGAACTTGTACAACTTCTAAGTGGTTCGTTTTCATGTGCATAGTGGTTTATTTCCGTATGTGTGTCCAGATATAGTACTGGTAAGTGTGTTTTCTTTCTTATTCGTCTATTTGCTTATTTCTATGTAATGAAATGCTACAAACCCAAGACTACTTTTCACAAAATAAATATGAGAATAGCAAAGAATTTCAAAGCTAATATATATATATATATATATATATATATATATATATATATATATATATATATATATATATATATATATATATATATATATATATATATATATATATATATATATATATATATATATATATATATATATATATATATATATATATATATAATAAATAAAAAATAACATCATTGGCGGGTCATACCTACAATACTAGACAAAAACACATCCATACGATACCTTTGATGTTAACATCAATTGGACAATGATCTTATGAATATCTAGCTCCTAAAATTTATAACACCGTTCCTGTCGAAATTAAAAATACAGTTAATATTACATCATATGAAGAAAAACTTAAACACTATATATTTCAACAGTCAAGAATCATATTTCACAATTACCTTTCTTAAATAACTTACCTACCTTATAATCTTTATAACTGAAACGTTGAGATTTTTTGTACTAACTACTCGTATATACTGGTACTACTCGTAACCACTCGTAACTCGTAAATACTCGTGACCCTATATTGTGATTCATACTAGTGGTATATTATATTATTTATCTTATATTAATTTTTAACCTTGTTTAATAATCTTTGTTCCTCTTAACTCAAAACAAGTGTTAAGTCACTTATTGAATATATTTGTTTATTTGCAACTTTATGTGTTTATGTGTTTATGTGTTTACTGTACTTTATTATTGTTGCGTATTATTATGAATTTAAATTGTTTGTTTTCAAATTTAGCTTGTTATTAATACTGTCTAACATTTATACATATATACATTGTTCATATTTTATAATCTACTATTTATGCAAATAAACGTTATTATTTGTGAGAGAGAGAGAAAGAGATTTACTTGTCTGTTTCTACAGTGCCATCAGTGAGGTGAGGCACTGAGGATCTTTTAATTTAATTTTTCAATGATCATATTCTATGTCTTTCACAAAACAAATATGAATAGCAAAGAATTTCAATGCTAATATATATATATATATATATATATATATATATATATATATATATATATATATATATATATATATATATATATATATATATATATATATATATATATATATTTTACGATGTCTATATTATTTTACGATGTCTATAGAGTGCAACATACTTTTACTTCACTTACTTCACTATATATATATATATATATATATATATATATATATATATATATATATATATATATATATATATATATATATATATATATATATATATATATATATATATATATATATATATATATATATATATATATATATATATATATATATATATATATATATATATATATATATATATATATATATATATATATATATATATATATATATATATATATATATATATATATATATATATATATATATATATATATATATATATATATATATATATATATATATATATATATATATATATATATATATATATATATATATATATATATATATATATATATATATATATATATATATATATATATATATATATATATATATATATATATATATATATATATATATATATATATATATATATATATATATATATATATATATATATATATATATATATATATATATATATATATATATATATATATATATATATATATATATATATATATATATATATATATATATATATATATATAATATATATATATATATATATATATATATATATATATATATAGTGAAGTAAGTGAAGTAAAAGTATGTTGCACTCTATAGACATCGTAAAATAAAAGTATATAGTATATAGGTAAAATATAAGTATATAGTAAGTAGCTCGAAAGAAGGAACGAAGATATTTAGACTAAACAAAGCGTTAGTTGGGAGTTATTTCTAAAAGTAGAAGCAGTTCCAGCGAAGCGCGTCGTCTCCACTCTTCCATTCAAATTTGACCTATTAGTTAAATGGCTGCGAATTACGTATTAAGCAAGTAAACACCGTATCAATGACCTTTCCTGAGAAATTTTCAATGGCCGAAACGACGCCTATAACAGTTAAATGTTCAACGAGGCGATCGGGTGACATATCGGTGTAGCGTCAAGCCTGGCTTTTCCACCAAAGACTCTCTCAACCTTTTAATCCTCTTAAGCAGTTTTGCTATTAAGCTTAGACTGGATAAAGCGAAGCACTGTAGCAAGGATTAGTGGGCTATAGAATGTTACGCATAATATTTGCAGGAGATATTAAGACTAAGAATAATTTAAAATTTTACGTTAGCCGAAGTGTAACATTTTAACAAATCATGTGCGTACAGAGAATGAAGAACCACCAAATTATATTCACCCAAAATTTTCTAAAACGGTAGCGAATTATGGTTACTTCGTTATACATTTTTGAAAATATAAATTTAAATGTTTTGTAAATGTGAAATAATATCACATGAAAAACCGAAGGTAATATTCCATATTTTTCAATTTTTTTATTTATCTGAGATTTATTTATTAGATGTATTATTATGTTATGCTTTATTATATTTATAGTGTACATGAGTGCTGCAATATCGTTTATCTCAAAAAAGGGACCGAAACGTTAAGTAATATCACCACTATCCCATTAATATTGCCACCATCCCAAGATAAACCTAAAAATAAATAATAATGTAGGATTTTTTGAATGTGTTTGTGGAATATGGAAGTCATTTCGATTTCGTGTGTTGTGAATTTCGTTATTATAATATATGTAATAAAGGTGATCACACAATATGATGGTATTTTACATTAGGTATTTATTATTTTTATTATTTATTTTAGGTGGTCACACAATATGATTTTACAAAAAAATAAAACAAAATTAATAAAATATTCTAAAAAAATGAACAAAAAAGTAAAAATAATGTCGTTGTTCTAGTACTATTATTACTATATACTAATATAATCATACATAATCTATATACTAATATAATCAATTTGTTAGGCCAATCAATTTATTAGAATACAATTAATTTATTATACAGTTGTTGCTCTTTTTGGAGTTTAATTTAAATTATCTATAAATTAGGGTGATGACCGGCAAATTCGCCATTTCTTCTGGCATATATGGTGAGTTCCCCAGTATATCTTCAGAATCCAAGGTCCAATGCCAATAAAACTAAAATGGGACCCTCTTGAAAACACCCCTTTTCCAATAAAAAAAAAGAATTTTTAAAATTGATTTTTAAATGACGGAGTTCTGACGAATAACGAGTAACGAACATACAAAAAAAACATAGTCGAACTGAGAGCCTCCTCCATTTTTGAAGTCGGTTGAAAATGAAAATCATGCCATATAATAAAATCTATTTTTCACAGTTATCCAATTAAAGGTTTCGAGCATCAATTTAATTGGCTTCTCACTATTTCAACGTAATAATATTTTCATACCTAGGGGTAGGAAAATATACTTAGAAATATACTTAGAAGCTTGCAAGAAGCTTTTTGAAAATTAATCTCAGCGTTCATTTCGGCGAAATCGACGTACGCTTTGTTTACTAATTCGTGTTCCGTCTTTTTCCTACTCTAATATCATGTTCTAGATGCTTGGACCAAGCATTCACATAAATTTGAATAAGACATTATTCCTCTATATCTTTTATGTTCGAAAATTTAAACACAAGCAGATTTTTTTTGAAGAATACCTTTCGTTCCGTAAAATGACAAATAAACAAGTTTTCTCTCCTTTCAACTACATCCGTGGACACACTGTATATTAAAATCAGCCCTCTTGGTTTATTTGCATTAATTTTAATTTTTGTTTCTACATAATGACTGGATTATTATTCAAACAAGGATTACCTTGTTTGTGTTAAGTTAAAGAATATCGCCGAGACAATCGCCGAGACTAACTTTAATCCAAAAACAAGAAATTTAGCCTATTAGCTTATAGAATACAAATAACGGCTATCGGAAAAAATAAAACTGACTGAATTAATAATAACGAAGAAGTAAAAGAAACTATTAAATCTCATATTGAATATCCCTACTTTTTAGCAGTAATCTACTTAAGAAAACTTTTATCAAAACCGAAAACATAATTGTCGGATATACCTACTTAGTACACAACGACATAACCATCTATCTTTACTTCCAATATTATATGCAAAAGTGATAGCCAATTTCCGAGAAGGACTACATAATCCAAGTTCACAGTTTGAAATATGAATATCCTGAATTTAATTGTACCACAGCTTCACATAAAGCTCGAATGAATAATGGATTTCGCTGTAAGAGAAAAAAACTGATACGCTGCACTTGCCAATAATGCTAAACAGTCCCAATTTACTTATCTCGCAGAGAGCAGTATACAACGTATGAACAATTCAACTCAAAACACTCTGAATTAGTTTTGTCGAGTAGCAGAACAATAAGACGATCAACGTTTTATATGATTTATGCCCGCAAACATAACCTTGTTTTGTATGATTGTATGAGAAAAACATGAGCTGAACCACCTGCAACTGAACATGAGAGGTCAAGAAATGTATAGATGACATAATAAAAAATGGAAAATCAATCAAATATGAAATATTCTTAACATCAGTGACGGTTCTTAAATATACAGGGTTCTTTACGGCAAGCGGCATTTTCAATAAACAACCAATAATTTCGAGCTGGAAGTGGCGTTGATATATATTCATCAATTTTCTAATATCAATTCAATAATCAATTTTTAAATGAGAACTAAGTAAAAGTCGAAAATTAATAATCCTTATTTTGTTTAATTAGTTTTCGTCACCGAAAACTGGGAAAACAATTGCATGTCTCGCAAAATGACAACTCACAATTTCCCTGTAGGTTTCAGACTTCAGTCCAGTCGAAAGGGTGAAGATCAGCCTCTTGGATTAGTCTGTCTTCTACGTTGTTAAAGATGATAAAGTGTAATGACTTATATCCATATGCAGATGAGAGCTGTGTTCTGTAGCGGTGGACCTTAAGACGAGCTGTTTGTAGCTCGGTGATTGAGTGCTATTCTTCCCGGTAGAAGTCTACAGTCCAAGTTCATCGGCTGCTCTTCTTGCTGCCCCCACATAGAAAGGATCCAACCCCCAAATTTTCGTGGTCAAGAATCATACAGAGGAGGGGATCCGAACCGATCTATTTATGTTACACACTCCAGTTAACTCCATTCTGTCATGGAGACACTACGATATCAATAGTCCACGGCCCCCTGTTGCCTAGGGATATATAACCGTGGAACAAACAAATCAGGATGCAAGCTCCGATAGAGGTGCATCCTCTTGCGTGTACTTATGTCAAGTTTACGCAGCTCCTCTCGCATCCATTTTATTCCAAAAGAGTAGAGGAGTATCGGAACAGCAAGCACTTTCTTCTTCCCCGATAGTTGTGAAGGCCAGATCTCTCGAAGACGGTGTTTATACATGCTGCGGAGAGCATTTTTAACGACTGCCACCTTGTGTGTGTGTGCCGTTGTTGGACACCCGGGTAGGTATCCTCCGGTATCCAGATAGTGTAGAATACTTCTGTCCAAGTACTGCGCATCCTCTCTCTATGCAAAAAAGTTCAATCAAATAGTTTGGAAAAAAAAGCATAAAATTTCCGACACATTTATAGCGGTACGTTAAATTTGTCCAGGAGTTTAGATGTACTATAAAATTCACATTAGAATTACTTGCAATAAGACAGAAACCGCAGCAGTAAAAATGCTGTCGCTAATAAAATGATATAAACTTGCCGTAAAAGAAAGCTATGAGCAATTTAATTGGCCGATATAATTTTACAGCAGTAATTGGTGGTTCGAGATCGAGATCCGCGATAGCATATTAGTTCAAACCAAGTCCATGAAATAAGTTATAAGACTTATTTTAATAAGTATTTTTAACAGATTTTAAGAGCATCTACAGGATTGGTACGGGATTCACTGAAGTTGAATGGTTTCCATCAATAACAGATGACATCTCACTCAAAAAATAACTTGGAAGAAATAGAAAACATTTTACGATGGCACCTACCACTATTTTAAAAATTATATTTATTTGTCTGATGTAAGTAAATGAAGAAATATTTAAGACTTTTTAGGCAATAGTTTCATTCCTAAAATGACATTCAATAATGCAAGTCTTCAATTTCAAGAACTAGGTATCTGCGGGATTGCATATAATTGTAAGAGTGGAAGTATTGCTTGAGACGTCCTCAATTTTTCTTCAATTACCTACCAATCCCACAAGACTTGGATAATCTGGCGGATTTACACAAATCAGTTTTATTAGGTATCAGTAAGGGAATATAATAAAGCTGACATAAAAATCACAAAGCTCTCGATGACATAGAAGCTATAGTAATCAGTTATAGTGATTATTAATGATGGCTGCTCCTAGAATAGTTTTCGGAAACCATCACAGTTCGCTGAAGAGGTAACTGGAAGTATCTTTATTTTCAATTTTTCTGTTTCTTATTTCTTTATTTAATTGTAAGTGTTTTAGTAGATGTTTCAGTGTAATGCAATTTTTAAGTAATATTTGTTTTTAATTTTATGTCACCGTTTTTTTACTATATTCAAATACTCGGATAGGATTAAGATACACACTCTTAAAATACCAAAATAACGAATGCGTATTTTTTTTTGAAGTATTTTAGAAAATTTTAAGTTTAAAATTAATATTTAATTTAAAGGTTCGTTTCTAAATTAACATTCAAATTATGATAAATGATATAATTATTGTGGATATTTTCAAAACTATTCACTATTAATAAAATCATGTGTGCAACTTGTAGGAAACGATGGCGTTGTTTTTTTAAACTGGCGCCAAGTGGGGAAAGACACACTTATCCTAACTTATTGCAAAAATAGCTATAGCACTTATCTACTTGTAAGTTGTTACCATCTGTTATCCGATTGTATAATTATAATATAATGTAATTATACTCGTAAAACTCATGTCGGATAATTGTTTGAAATTTCGACTGATTAACAGACCTTGAATAAAATTAGTATTTTATTCGACCTTATTTTCATATTGAAAGACACGCAACACCTCCCACACCCCTCACCATCGCTTAGCCAATAACTATTTCTTAAAGAACCACACTATAGTCAAAAAGGAAGTGAATTCGAAACAATGCACCTCAGTTCATTCACCCTTTCCAGATGCTCAGAGAGAAAAAAAGAAATATTGTGTAAACAATTGTTTTAGGCATTATCCAGAAAGACCTACAGATGAAAAATTAACAGTTACGATTAACTAATACATGTTAAAATAATATACCTACTTAAATTACTTCGGAAATTTATCGAAACATTATTAAAGTAGCCAGATAGACACCGGAAGTTGAAGAAATTTTTTTAAAACATTTTTTGCAGTTGTAATTGCGTGGGATAATAATGAGAGGTAATAAACTATATAATTCCTGTGAAAAAATATCGGTTTCTTCCCCGGACCATGGAAAATTTCCCCGAGCATCTTGCGGATTGGCCCCACTGTACCAGGGGTCTCCTGCAACAAGAAAATCGGCACAGTTGATTTTGTTTTGGGTATATCTAGTCATTACCTATCATTTTCGTCAAGGGTTTTGTTCCGTGATAAAAAGGTAGTATACTGCTTTTTTCCACCCCTTTATCATCGCTGTTCCGAGGATTGAGGCAGGATGCAGGATGGGATCCGACAGAGTTTTCCTGCTCGTACTCATGGAAATGTACACTATAGTGTTTCTTTTGTGTCCGGGAAAAAAGGTTGATGTTAAAAAAATGCCACTGGTTATTAATTAATATTAATTACTTCCTATACGATTTAAGACGACATAATTACCGTTTTATGGATATGTTTTCATGACAAACCATGTAGAAAGCTTTAGAATCGTCCAAAGGTATGAGAATCTACCCGGCTCTTAGACTATTTGACGCGCGCGCTCAGGATAAGACAATTTTTCTGAATAATCGGATCGTATTACTCGTAAGTGGTTTGGCTTCCGAAAACTACTTCCATTAGACACAGATTTTTATTACCATTTAGTTGTTTAATTACAAATTAACCAGTCAATCTCAAAATGGTAATCCATCCATGGAATGAGAATAAATGAAGGGCAATCATGGCAATCACAATAAAACAGTGAAACATTGTAAATTATATTTTTTCCTGTATTATCTAACTACTGATTTACACATAAATACATTTCATCTACTAGTTTTTTTGGTGATCTTTTTCCTTTTTTTATATTGGAATTTTAAACAAGAACACGTTACGTCTAGGGGTCCATCAATACCTCGCAGAATCAGAGGAAAAACCACGAATCTCACGGAGAGTTTAACATGACCTGAGGGGATAATATTACAAAGCGATTAAAAAAAGTTCCGTGCTATTGGCAGAAATGTTATTATTGAATGGTTTATCTACCGGACTAATACTCGAGATAATATAAAGTCTAAAACTGTACCAGTTAAAATACCTCTGTATAATTCTTTCAATTTGGATCTGAAAACACTGAAGTAATTTAAGATTGGTAATTACTTTTGTTTGGAACGTATATTTGTATTGTTCTGTACAACTTTATTTATATGTTTAAAATTCCAGGATGATTCCCGCATGACTGCACTCTCCTCCATAATGAAATCCTTAGGGCATGCCGATGATGGCAGCGTCTCAAAGACACAACGACAGAAGCCGGATGGGGTCGATGAAAGCGTGTGACAAGACGTGCTGCGAATCCAACACCACATATTAAGTCTGAGCGACACAATCGGTAATAAAGGACGTCTGCGAGATCAGGGATGCATGGCCTTAAAATCCCTCATATTTCAAGGTAACTTTAGAAGGAACAGAGCCTTGGCCACAATTTTACGACCCTTTTATCGTTCATTATAGTTTTATCTGCGTATTTATAGACTACTTTACCAGCTGAATATTTAATCATATTTAAATTTACGTCGAAATTTTTATCTGGTCATTGAGAAAACATAGGCGGACCTAATTATATTACTATAGAAGAGAAATGGACTATCATAATTGGTTGTCACTATTTTTCGATACGTTATGCCAAATTAAGAAATATTTTAATAAAATATAATTAAATAAATGTTATTAAATAATGGTTAATAAAATTTTAAATAATTTATAATAAAAAGTTAGTTAGTTTCATGGGACATATTATCCAGACAATACTGAATCTTGTTTTTGAAGCCCATTCCTCAAAGGTAGATATTTTGGACTTGGTGATAAGGGTGTTGTAGCACCCATGGGCATTTTTAACAAACAACACAAAATAAAAGTTATATAAGAACTTGTACTTACAGATATTACATAGTTCGTTTTGGGTACTTCATTGCGTCTAGTTCTACTTTTTAGTAATGAAATTCTTACCTGAAAAAGAAGGATACATTACAATGTACAGCAATAAACAAAAATAAACAACAATCAGTATAACAACACACTGTTGACTATATATATATATATATATATATATATATATATATATATATATATATATATATATATATATATATATATATATATATATATATATATATATATATATATATATATATATATATATATATATATATATATATATATATATGTATATATGTATATATGTATGTATGTATATATATATATATATATATATATATATATATATATATATATATATATATATATATATATATATATATATATACATATATATATATATATATATATATATATATATATATATATATATATATATATATATATATATATATATATATATATATATATATATATATATATATATATATATATATATATATATAATATATATATATATATATATATATATACACCTATTACACTCATACATAGGATATTAATTAATGTACAGGAAAATACAAATATTAAAACGTACAAAAATAAAAATATCTTGTACCATATAAATAAAGATCATATATTCGAAATTATTTAAGTAATTAGACGCAATTCGTTATACCTATTATAAAATTTTTAGCCATTAAATAAAAGCGAAAGAACTTGTGCAACTTCTCAATTAATCTTTCCTGTATATAATATATACATATTATGTATATCCAGATATACCACTGGTGCGTGTTTTCATTTGTTTTCATATTGTACTTGATTACATACATAACAAATATGAATAGCAGAGAACTAAAAACTAGTTGGGGTATGAAATTATTATGATCTAATTAATACTTCTCTGTATACAGATTATATATATATATATAATATATATATATATATATATATATATATATATATATATATATATATATATATATATATATATATATATATATATATATATATATACATATATATACATATATATATATATATATATATATATATATATATATATATATATATATATATATATATATATATACATATATATATATATATATATATATATATATATATATATATATATATATATATACATATATATATATATATATATATATATATATATATATATATATATATATATATATATATATATATATATATATATATATATATATATATATATATATATATATATATATATATATATATATATATATATATATATATATATATATATATATATATATATATATATATATATATACATATATATACATATATATATATATATATATATATATATATATATATATATATATATATATATATATATATATATATATATATATATACATATATATATATATATATATATATATATATATATATATATATATATATATATATATATATATATATATATATATATATATATATATATATATATATATATATATATATATATATATATATATATACATATATATATATATATATATATATTATATATATATATATATATATATATATATATATATATATATATATATATATATATATATATATATATATATATATAGATATATATATATAACTTTTTTCTTATCAATCGATTGTATTTTTGGTATCAGGTAATAAGTAGTTTTTTTATTTCCACTTACTTAAGTCCTTATATTTTTCTTATTTTATTTTTATCAGCTAATTTTACCACTTGCTTTAAAATAACTACCTATTATTTTTACTTCTAGAAATGATGTGAGATAGTGGACTATTACTGATGTCAAATCATACTGGCTGTGATAATAACAAGCAAATTAAATTGTAATACCTGTAATTGTCATCGTTCCCACAAGCCAGTATCAACTTGTTCATCAAATTGATATTCTTTAATACCGCAGATAAGAAAAATTGCCAATAGCTGAAATATTTGGAAGCGTCTCTAATACATAAGCTAACCACGTCTGTTTTTCTCCCCATTTCCCTTGGATCTCGTAGTTTGGAAGTACGTATACAATTTTATTTGGCTTGATTGAATAACATCTGCGAAAATAATATCCCACTGGGTTTTTTTATCACCACTTCCATACGAGTGTCACATCATAAATTGTTTTGGTTGCTAAAATTTTAATACGGTTTGATACAGCTGGAGGCTCGACTACAATATCAATACTTGAACCGACGTTCGGTACAATAGTGATATTAGTTGATATAATATAAACTCAGTTACAAAAAGTGTATTTTTTTGGTTAACTTCAAATTCTTCTAACTGTCATACGAGTAAACTGATTAAAAAAATTACAGATCTTGCATCTTTCGCAGGTATCTTAAGCTCATGTAGTCCAACTTTAATTATTTGTAGCTAGGATGATAGGTATTTTCTGCATTTGGTTTAGGTGCCATTAGCGATTAGTGATAAAATAAAAAATAAATTTTTTTGTCAAATTATACCTCATCAATATAATAATTTTGAGATATTATAATAGGAATATTCAACTGCTTTTTTTTGCCGTTCCTACCAGATGCAACCATAATGCTCTTGGAGTCCAATTTTAATTATTTATGGCTAGGATTACAGGCATTTTCAGCATTTGCATTAGGTACAGGTACCATTAGAGATGAGTAATAAAATTAAAAAAATAAAAACATCAGATATAATACCACATCTATATATTAATTATGACATATGATAATGTGAATATTCAACTGATATGCTTTTGTGCTGCTCCTCGACTAAAATCTGCAACACGTCTTCTGCCAAATCCATCTCTTTATTAATTATTAAATCATTATTTTCGCCTATTTTGTATGATATGATCTCTAGTAATGCGTACTAGTCGGAGAACGAGCGATGTCTAGGTATATGTCTAAAATGCACGCTCTATAACACTCGCGAACAATCACCTAAAAGAAAATTATTGTTATGCTATTGTAAAAAATTGACCTGGCGGATTCGATTTCCATAAGATGGCGGAATCCATAAGATAAGGCCAGGCAATCCGGAATTGTAAAACTGGTCAAAATCAACAATTAAAGAAATCATGAAAGAAAAATCATGTGGCTGCATTTATCCTTTATATTCCATGTTGGATGGCACATATTTCTTACCTTTTCGGATGATAGGCAACGAGTTAAGCTGTTCAATCTTATTTCTGTAGTGTGTTGGCCTTAGAAATGTAGTTAGTCTTTTAGCTAGACTTCTTTAATATGTAACGATTCAATTAGTAACAGTAAATAATATTATTGTACTTGTAACTTCACCGAAAGTGAAGTTACACGATGTATTCAGAATTCAAAATTATTATGTGATAATCAAAGTGTAATAGTTTAAAGTGAAATTAAATAAATCAAATATTGTGATTTAATCTGATTGTTCAGATCAAAATAACATAACAAGAAAGAAGTCGTTAACCAGGAAGTTGCATCTGTTTTTTAATACGATACATCCGTAAACTACCGATAATTAATTATAAGGAGTCCAGTTACGACGTTCATGAAAGCAACAATCACGCTCGTGAATTTTATTAAAATTTATTAGTAAAAAAGTAATTGTAAATTGATTAATAAGTGTTAATTTGTGCAAAGTAAGCAACCATACCAGTATATATGGCCTAGAAGCAGGCAAACTGCATGAATAAGTGTTTTCGTCGTTTTTACGAGTAAAGCTTGGTAGCGATAAAGGAAAAGCTTGGTAGCGTCCCAGCCCAGTGGAAGAATCTTGTATTGCAATCTTATATCTTGTTTTGCAATTTTAGGGAATAATTTTAAAAAACTAATACAACTCTGAAATTCACAAAAATTTAACTTTTTCCATAAAAATTTTGTATACAATTAAATTCAATTATGATGAGTCATTAACTTCATTGATCAAATAATATTTTAAAGAAATTTTATGTGAAAAATCATAAGCCTAATTGGACCCCCTCTAAGACGATAGAGTGCTCATGACTAGAGTGATCCTTCAATTAAAAAACTAAAAAATCAGTATTCATAGAACTGCTGCCCATAATAAAAGAGAAGTATTCAATAAAGAAGTAAATAGAGTAAGTATCCTATAAATATATTAAATATTTCTCCATCATACTACTATTAAAATATCTCAAAATATATATATATAAACATAAAATATATTACAATTTTGCTAACCCAACATGGGAACTCATAACATAAAATAAAATACACCACTGGTGAGTATCTTCCTTTGATTATTCATCTATGTATTTGTTTATTTCTCTATGTAATGAATTGTTACAAACCCAAGATTTCTTCTCACATAATAAATATGAATAGCAAAGAAATTAAAAGCTAATAAATATATTCCAGGGGGAAAATATGATTTTTTTTCGAATTTTCGAAATGACAATTAATACATAAGATTCAACAAATGATTTTAGTTTTGACTAAGTAAGCAATTTCTGCATCACTCCCTCTTTAAATGCTTCAGAATTCTATTGTATTACCTAGCTTATAGCCAGGAAAAGTAGTTTTAATATATTCTACAAGATTTTACCCATTTTTTAGTTTAACAACTTCTGGAGAAATGTATTCCTAATGCTTTTGTATATCAATAAGTTCAAATAGAATAAATGGAAATAGGAGAGTACGTTTGCGTTTTTTTGAATTTCAGTTCTCTAATCAATCTCTACTATAAGTTCTTTAACAATCTTAATACATTAAACAAATAAATAAAATAAATACATTTTAAATTTATTTTTGATTTTAATATTAGTGATTAATCATTTTCCTTAAAATTAAATATGTGCAGAAAATAATTCTCGGATAGCTATGCTTTTAGAGCATATACCTTCCGATTGACTTTTATTCTGAGCTTTTCAGCTACCGATTTTGCGTACACATGTGAGCCATGGTAAATGATAATATTTCACAACGCAATATAAATCAACTAAATATTTCAGGTGGCACTTTAAAGACTTCGAGAAGCGGCCTGGGTACAGGAAAAAAACATTATCATACATTTTAAACGTATATACGTAAAATAAAAATCTTATTTTACAAATTGGTTTCTGCTACTACACACGAGCTTCTGATAAACTTGGAGTGGAATTTGAATTTTTATACCAGCCTCTTATAAATATTCGAGTTGAGGGATTCAATCAGTGAATGTGTTTGCATGGTAAAACAAAATATACATATAAATTTATTTTCGCATATATCCACATCGAGGGTTTTCCGATAGGCTGCTAGCGAAACTTCACTAAATTCGCTACTGCAACCTTCGGGCGGAAATGCGTGATAGCTTTTCCCAAAGGGCGAACACCAGAGGCTCAGAAATGTAGCAGAACAGGGGTTCCGAGATCAGTCTTCGACTATTATAGTGATTAGACCAATAAAGATAAAAACGTATATGAATATAAAAGCACATAGAATTTGCAAGGTAATCTCGTCACGGGAAAATGGTTTTTACAAGGCCAATATATATATATATATATATATATATATATATATATATATATATATATATATATATATATATATATATATATATATATATATATATATATATATATATATATATATATATATATATATATATATATATATATATATATATATATATATATATATATATATATATATATATATATATATATATATATATATATATATATATATATATATATGTGTGTGTGTGTGTATATATAAATGACTGACTTATTTAATATCAATTATTAAGTCATAAAAGCAATATTTCTGTTTTTTACTTTTTTGAAATAAAAATTAAAATAGTTTTTATTTTTAATTTAAACATAATATTGTTACCGGATCGTCAGCGGCGATTGTGCACGATATCCTGAAAATTTCCTAGATCTAGGGAAATAAATGAACCATCTAGCCATACCGTACCCGACAAGACAAGTAGAAGTGTGGTTAAGTTTACGTTATTCATTTATATAGAAGTAATGTCAGTTGCTCACTCTTGTGCTTGCTCTGGGTAACAGAAAATAACAGTTTCGATGACTGCATACAGCATGCATAGTCTTCCTTTCAGTTGTAAACCACTTCGACATTTAAACACAACTTCGTTCTATATCGATATCCGAACAAAAAAGGTACTACGAAATGATTGTCTTCAACTGAAACTTATCAGATTGTCTTCACCACCTTATGGAATTAATTGAACAATCCCTTTTCCAATCAAGATTTCAATTTAGATTTCAATTCAAGATTTCCAATCAAGAATATCAGTTGGACAGATACATATAACCCTTAGATGAAGACAAAATATAAAAATAACAATATGCAAGAAAATAACAAAAAATAACAACAAAATAGCATGAAAACAAAATAAAACATAATTGTCCACTAAAAGAGGCATCAGACAAAATATTAATAAAATATCAATAACATAAAAGACCCAACCCACTAATGTAGTTATAAGAAATATGTACCAACGCTTATTAGCCCCACCTTTTGTAACACTAACATATTAACTAAAAAACTAATAAACCCGCAAATCCATCTAAAATCCAAAGCCATAGGTCGAGGACAAAAAACCAAAAGAACGGTTAGTCTAAGAACAACGCAGAATTAACAACAATACAACCGGCTAAAGTATTTATAATAAATAAATGCATAATGCAAAAACCACGACAGTGAAGGGGTTACTGAAGAGAACAGTGATAATTCAGATGATGGAGGTGACATAAACAACCATCATCATACGCGAGCAAGTGTACGCCAAGAAGGCGAATTAAGATGTGTAATTGAATATTAACCAGAATGTTTTATTCGGTTTGCAGAATTATTTCCACTAGAGTGGAACTTAAAAGTTCACATTATTTTTTTCATTTACAATATTTGCCTTTTGTATGTATAAAATTGAAATCGCGTAATATTATTATTATAGTGGGGGTGGGATAACTGAAAATTATACTAAAATATTTCACATCTGGCAACCAATGCGCCCTTTTGGATACTGCACGGGTACACGGGTAGGCGTGTCTAAAAAGCCCAAGACATATTTTTTTCTGGCCCTCGTGCCGTGTTGGTGACGTAATCAATATCACCGCCAAAGTTTTGTGAGACGCTTCTACATTTCCCAATATAACTCGGGTTTGTATTTTAATATTAACCTATATGGTCAGTGATATTAATTAGGAGAAAACGCGCTCCAACGGTATAATTCACATCATTGTTTAGGTTTATTAACTTTATGAAAAAAAAAATTTTGTTTTTTTTTGAAATATTTAGTAAATAACTTCTAATACGTTACATGCAGCTAAAAACTTAACTTTCCAACGCTATATATATATTTATATATATATATATATATATATATATATATATATATATATATATATATATATATATATATATATATATATATATATATATATATATATATATATATATATATATATATATATATTATATTCTATTTTATCATAAACACTTACTGAAAATTTCCCAAAATAATGTAGCGTTGCACAGCGAGTCATAATGGCAACAATGTAATTCATTATCCAGAAGAAAAAAAAAGTTTAAAGTTTAACATCTTCTGGATAACTGTATGCCTAATGCTTTTATATATAATATGTTCAAATAGAACAAATATAAATAGTAGACTAGGTTTGTGTATTCTAAGAATGAGTTCCGTCAAAAACTAATGTCATAAAACGTCACTGCAAGTGTTGGTGTATTGGTAATTTAAATTCAAGTATGAATGATCAATGAAATAAATCGTATACTGCTCTGAAGATACTCAATAAAGGTGAAAGAACTTGTACAACTTCTAAGTGGTTCGTTTTCGTGTGTATAGTGGTTCATTTCCGTATGTGTGTCCAGATATAGCACTGGTAAGTGTGTCTTCTTTCTTATTCGTCTATTTGCTTATTTCTATGTAATGAAATGCTACAAACCCAAGATTACTTTTCACAATATATATATATATATATATATATATATATATATATATATATATATATATATATATATATATATATATATATATATATATATATATATATATATATATATATATATATATATATCCAAATAATTGTTGTGATGTTTTTTTTTCAACCTATGCAAATAGAAGTAGATATACATGCAAATAGAAATAGATACCACAACTCTATTAAAAAATATGTTGCAAAATTAAAAATAAATATCACAAACCAGCCTTTTCAGAATTTTTTTTTACGATTTTGAGAAATGTCGCACTTTTTTGAAACTATGTATTTGGGGACTTATGGGGTCAAAAAAATAGGTTTTATTGGGTGAAAATTGTAATAAATGTTATCCTCTACAATTTACTAATTTCAAGGTCCGTTAAAATTAACCGTTTACGAAATATTTCTAATATAAGAAAGTGCCAGCATTTTTGGGTTTTTCGCCCCCCTGCGCGCAAAATTCCATTTTTTTGTTGTTTGGAGTCGCTGGCGCTCGTACCGCAGAAATCTGCTCGTTACACAAAGCAGTACTTTCCCCAACTGATTACATAAATATCTATTAAATGTCGATTGCATAGATGATCGTTTATCAAAAATTGTTTATGAATAATTCTATTCCTTTTTCGAACAAATACCCGTTTCGTATAAATAATACAGTTCACAATCAGAACCAACAAATTTTTCATAATGATAAATGACGTGGATCTTGAGAGAAACCATTCTTAAGAAATACTGGATGGTAAGGGTCACGTCACATTAAAATTTCCCATATAACTTGCGTCGAAGGCTCACGGAACCTGTTACTTTTTTAAGTACCTATCTAGTTCTTTTGTAAGAATTTTACACACTATTGAGCAACTATAATTGCAAACAAAAGCAAAAAATATATAATATTAAATAGATAATGGCAAATAGCTCCTGACATCTAGCAACGATGGGGTTGTGAGATCAAAGGGATGTTATGTTTACATTATTTGAGCATGAGAGCATACGAGCCGGCATGTATTTTACATTACCTTTGATACAGCCACAAAAATTTGAAAACATATTACCGTCAATCCAGAATAAGCACACATGCAATCGGCAAAAAAATCCCTTTCATACAGAATCCGTTCACACAAGAATCTACGTGTTATTTTCCGAACGTAAGGGTAACTAACTGATTCTTCTTTATCTAAGTACTGTAAATTTCTATCTCATCACGGAAGGTAACGATAACATTACAGAATTGCATAATGAGTGCTGTTAACGACCATTGTAGTCTCGTACTCATTAATTTCCTTTTATTACTGCTTAGATAATTAAGTTTAGGGTCTTAATTGGTGTACTCTTAACTTTTTTTCTCTATGTATTGCTTTAATTTTAATTAATTCTTCAAAGAGCCAAGGCGTGTAACATAATGCTCGATAGAACTAAACTGATATTTTTTAAAGAAAACTTTCTGAATCTGAATCGAATTGAATTGAAAATATAAAATTTTTCCCCCTACATAAAAATTAGCAACTTTTATTAACAACGAGGAGACGAATACGATTATTATTTCATCTAGCAGACGCTGAGACGCTAATGGCTGCGAAAAAAATTATAATAAGGACATGCGACACGGATGTACTGGTGCTTGCGGTTTCTTGTATGCAACACTACGAACTTCAAGGAGCTTTGCGGGTACACTTTGACATAGTAAAGCACACCAAATCCTTAGCTGTGCATGATCTTACAAGGGTGCTTGTAAGATCCTGGGTAGCAAATTACTTGCGATATTTTTAATGGAACACCCTGTATTGAACCTTAAATTTATATTCTACTATCCTTTATGGATATTTTTTGTTTCTGGTCTCTGATCTCATAAACTATTAGGTTTGGAGCGGAGACTCTAAACGTAACAGTTTAAGAGATATCTGCGACTGAATGTTTGCAAATGCAGATTTGTGACATATTTATAGTTCAGGTGAACATTTAGTCGCCGATATCTCATAAATTATTAGGTTTAGAGAGGGGACAGCAGAAGCAAAAAATATCCAGAAAAGTTGGTAGAATGTAAATTTAAGGTTCAATACAGGGTGTTCCATTAAAAATATCGAAGTAATTCGATACACTTTTCATAGTACTTCCGGTTCAGCCAGAAATAAAATTTTTAGGACCTACAAATTTTACTTACCAAAAGACTGAAATAACCGTCACATATTTGTTCCTACATTCATTTGTTTTATGTGAATATTAAATAATTTATGATCGACACAACATTTTCAACCGTCATTTTCTCGAAAACTGTCAAAGATAGATATAAGATATGCTACATATTTTGGACCTATAATTTCCTGGAAAATCTAAATTTATATATATACCTATATATATATATATATATATATATATATATATATATATATATATATATATATATATATATATATATATATATATATATATATATATATATATATATATACCTATATATATATATATATATATATATATATATATATATATATATATATATATATATACCTATATATATATATATATATATATATATATATATATATATATATATATATATATATATATATATATATACCTATATATATATATATATATATATATATATATATATATATATATATATATATATATATATATATACATATATATATATATATATATATATATATATATATATATATATATATATATATATATATATATATATATATATATATATATATATATATATATATATATATATATATATATATATATATATATATATATATACCTATATATATATATATATATATATATATATATATATATATATATATATATATATATATATATATATATATATATATATATATATATATATATATATATATATATATATATATATATATAGCCTCTGCGCAGGGGTGGGGGTGACTTTGAATTTTAAATTGCGGATCCCTATTTTTTATCGTGTATCCCTATTTCTCCGTGTATCGTGTATTCGGATATTCGGATTTCATGGTTTTTTTTCCAATTTTAGTTTGAAAAATCTAAGTACCGTGTGAAGCGAGGGAGTAACGTTAATCAAGCACCCCGAAGATTAAAAAAGAATTAATCCAAGTACCGTGAGAGGCGAAGGGACTCACGTTAATCAAGCACCCCGAAGAAGGGGACATGCATGGCATCGGTTCTCAATATAAAAATTTCGTTAAATTTTACTTCGGTTGTTTACAGCGCCATCTATTATTATTGAAAATAAATGTTTGAGGTGAAACCTTTGCCGCTGGTGATAGTTTAAGAATATATATATATATATATATATATATATATATATATATATATATATATATATATATATATATATATATATATATATATATATATATATATATATATATATATATATATATATATATATATATATATAATCATAATTAACCACATTATGGTTCAGTAAAGAACAATCAAATTACAGTTTCACGTGGAATGTAGATATTCCATTTATATGATTGATAATAGAATACAACATTTCTCTTATCAGCAGGTAGCATTTAACTGTAAGTATTAAGTTTACGATAATGTAAGCGGAAATGAATATTGTTCTCACTGAAAATAAACAATAAAATATGTATAATATACTAGTTTGGTGGTAGTTTGATATAATCGGTATATGGCATGAAACAAACTAAAACTCTTATCAGTGTAATTAATTGTTACAATTAAATTATGATTAATCATACCATTATTAATCTGACATAAATAATAGCCACGGAAACGGAATAGAAACACAGGCGCTGAGATAAACACAGCAATTAAAGTCAGGATATAAATCTAGAAATAGTTAATAAAATTCTAGAGAACATGGTGACCTGAAAATGTGGTATCAGATATATATTTTCAGATATATTTTGATATATTATCAGATATATTTTGATATATTATTATATATATTCTGATATATTATCAGATATATTTTGAAATCATATGCCCTAACAAAATGTAAACTTATGACTCTAATACCATTTGCAGGATTTAGTACAGGTCAACTTTCAAATTACCTTAATTCGGATAATATGTTTAAAATATCTATTGATCACTCCTAAAACCGATTGAGACAATATCGTAGTTATCTCTTGAATAAAACTTAAGATATAAAATATAGAGAAGAAATATAATATTATTAATATAAAGTAAGAAACATCATGTTACTTATTATTATTATTACCATTTATGTATCGCGAATTATATATTAGTGTCTGAAAATGCATATAATATGGACATAAGAACGTCGTTGAACGTTTGTGCTAATGAAATGTAATTCTGTGAATTTTTCTAAACATTTACTTTCTTTGATACCTTTTTTTGCAGGATTTGTGATTAAATTTGAGTGACAAAAGAATTGTTTTTTCGGTAACACTTAGGTCTGAGTAGACGAAGAAGAAGACAATAAGTGAAACAGTTACATTCCCACTTTGCAGAATGCCACAGTGACCCTTGGCTACCTCTTCCGGGGTGTTAAATGGTTCCCGAAGTGTGTGAGCCTTCTGGCCATCATGTCTGGGCATTCATATAAAATATTGTCAGGGGTTTCATCCTCATCACCACACATCCTGCACACTGGATTATTTCTCATCCTCACGTTGGTTAGGTGCTTATATAATATGCAGTCTCCTATTAGAGTTCTTACTGAACATCTCGGCTGCTTCCTCCTCAGCTTTAGCAATTCGTTGGTCATCGATTTGCATGGTTCACCGATGAACATATGGGATTGCTTCCTTAGCAAGCAGCTACTTGCTTTATCACGTGACTTTTATAAAATTTCTTTAGGTGTTTATTTTGATCATTTGTAATATCACTTCAATTGGTAACGTACTCAAAAGATTTTGGCCTGGTCTTCAGGCTGGTTGCCTTCTTTGCCAATTTATCAGCTTCTTTATTGCCATTGCTTTGTGAAGTCAATTTTTATAATCATCTTTAGCAACGAGGCCTCCGAAGTAAACACAATTGCCGTATTTCGGAATTGGATAATCCAGGAGAGGAGAGTCATCATCTACTTTAAATGATTACCAACGTACTAGGTCTGTTAGGTACAGACCTAGTACGTTGGTAATCATTTAAAGTAGATGATGACTCTCCTCTCCTGGATTATCCAATTCCGAAATACGGCAATTGTGTTTAGTACTGGGTCGTACGTAGTACAACGTACTAGGTCTGTTAGGTACAGACCTAGTACGTTGGTAATCATTTAAAGTAGATGCTGACTCTCCTCTCCTGGATTATCCAATTCCGAAATACGGCAATTGTGTTTACTTCGGAGGCCTCGTTGCTAAAGATGATTATAAAAATTGACTTTAATTGAAAGTATTAAAAAATGATTTAGTTTTATATCCGTAATTTTAGGTGTATCCAAAACAATTAATTATGTATCAAACTGAAAATGTCCATTGCGGCTCATGTAACATGACGTCTTTAGATTTACATGCCCTAGCATGGATAATCCAGGAGAGTCATCATCTACTTTAAATGATTACCAACGTACTAGGTCTGTTAGGTACAGACCTAGTACGTTGGTAATCATTTAAAGTAGATGATGACTCTCCTCTCCTGGATTATCCATGCTAGGGCATGTAAATCTAAAGACGTCATGTTACATGAGCCGCAATGGACATTTTCAGTTTGATACATAATTAATTGTTTTGGATACACCTAAAATTACGGATATAAAACTAAATCATTTTTTAATACTCGTTTTTACTATATTTATATGCAGAGGTACAACTTGAATCATCCCTTATATAGTTTCTACAGTTTGGGGGGGAACTAATTTCTGCTATACAGTTTTAGTACAAGTTTTACATTCGAGATTAAGTGTTACACGAAACCATATAAATCCTAGACTATTACTGTCGTAATATATATACCCTATAATTTCTAAATAAGGACTACACGCCACAAAAAAATCCGCGATCATAATGTGTGGTCAACGACAAATTACGAAAGCCATCTTTATGATGTAAAGAATTCCGTTACTTATTCGTATAAATATTATTCTGGATGCAGATATCCCTAGTGGCAAATAAGCCTGTTAGTGGCCACTATGGGGACCGGCTAAGACAACAGACCTGCTGGCCCTATTTGATTAGAGAGTTTCCCACCCGATCCCCATTCCCTCATGTCGTTAGGTTTGCACCCAGTCATCCCTTCGGACTAGAATAAGCACTTCTCGAGTTCTAATACTTTGACTACGGCTCCGACGATAGCCCTCGAGGCACCAAAGTCCACCATTACGTAGGGAAAACAGGAGCAATGTGTTCATCGATATTTCCGTCTAATACAGCATGCCTTTATGACGATGAAACAAATTTAATATAGTATAACAAAATGGTAAAGTCCAGGCCTATATTTTTTTCGGGAAGTATGATATCGCCCCAATATTCGTTTGTCCTTTGTTGATTGCCCAAAAATTCTGAGAAGGTCCATATTAAATTGTAATTTATCTTGTATTGTGTTTTCTCTTTATCACAGCTAAATTTCAAAACGTAAACGCCGACCTGGCAAAAAGTAAGATATCTAAAATCCATTGTTCTATTGTCAATAAACAGGGTCTACTCATAAAGTGGCACGAATCTTAAAGATTCGGCATTAGAATCATAAATTGTTATTCCTTGGGTCAGTTGGCAGTTAGAACTGTCACTTAATTTATGGTTTCCGGTATGGGCAAAATAACCAAGCATTACTCCGAAGATAATATTAAAATAATTATAAAAAAACTTTCATAAAACGTAGGAGCAGCTAACTAATTAATGCATAAAGAGTATCTCAGAAATGTCATAGTTGTATTGTTTTGGAGAATGAAGGATCTAAGCCTATGAAGAGTTTTTCTGTGGGGTTTTCTCTTCATATGTGTATACAACGGCCCTCCACAAATTCCAAAAATATTGTTATTATTTATCAATGTTGTGTAAAATGTTCTTATTTTGCAACCAGATGTCGTTAGCGTCCGGGAATAGATTCCTGAGATTATGTAAGGGGTAAGAAGGGATCACGTATTTTTGGTTGAGGTTTTCCCCGGTAAGTGGTATTAATTAAAGGGGGATGAAAGGTCATCCTTGGTCCCGCCCAACGCGGGCTATTTTGAGGAATTGTTTTATGGGGTATAACAAAATATCGTGAACCTCGGTGTAAATAATAATGATATCGAGGTCAACTCACAGGTTGTGTACAAGTCTCAAACATTATTACGTGTAGTAACCTTACTTAGAATTTATATGGTTTACTCTAGAATTACTCTGGAATTACTCCAGAATGTTAAGGTTTCAAGTAAAATACAATCTTGAATATAAAATTGTGACTAAAACTAAATAGCCTAAATCAAACGGGACTTTTGGCCAACCCATTTTCATAAATAATTTCTTGTAAACCCTGTAATTGTTCAGTGAGGTATGATAATTAACCAACACATCAGAAGGGGGATTGCTAGAAATAAGAGGATATACATATAAGAGAAAAAAGATCTAGAATACTGTTATAAAACCAACAGTAACATATGCCTACTAAATATGGACTAAAAAATCTGATAAAGAACTCAGATATGGAAAATAAACATGCATTCTTTCACAAACATTTATAGGTATTCAAAGAGAAGTTGATGGAGGATGACAAATATAATGTCACAAGTATTATATTTATAATGCAATAAAAATGACCTTCAGCATAGTCCAAATATAAGATATAGTCAGAATTAGGTTGGGCAGAGAAATAATTACTAAAATGTTTCTAACAAGAATCACGACTGGCCGAAGCAGAAATGCGGAAGTATGACAATACACTAGAAAAGATACACCAGGACCTAAAGATTAGGACTGGAAGGCGATGAAGAATGTTAACCGGATTGGGAACCCATTGTTAACTTATTATGATCCCAGTTTAATAAAAATTACAATTGACAATGCACTTTTTATGATATTATTAAGTAACTTTAAATAAGTTTACGTATAAGTTGCAAATATCAGACGTTTTACATGATAATACACTGAAAATAATTAATAAAATCTTAACTAAGAAGCTCGTACATAATCGTACTTCAACTGGCTTTATATATTAACCTCACTTATTTATGCTCGCTCATTCATAACGTACGGCTGATCCATTAAAGTCCTACTGTCTGATGAAAATTCTGTCAAACATTAAGATGACTTGATAGGAAAGAATATATACACAACTATATATTTCTGATTTTTGACTGATCAACAAAATCAACGGTACATGGTCAAATTTTACCTAATTTTGGAACTGAGTAAATTTGGATTTCTTTCAGCGATTCAGTTTCCATTTGGAGTGTTCAATTGGCCAATCCTTTGTCTTCCTGTCCTGGTTTTAGCTGAACTTAGGGATTTCACATAAAGTATCCACAGGGTGGCATATAAAATAATGTTTTTGTAGGATCACAATATTAAAAGAATGAATTCGCCACCGTTGTACCCGGATATAAATCCATGAATCCCCAGCTGTTTATGATAACGTGGTGGAGGGAATAGCCCGAAGAGTTATAGTTAAAAGGCGGCCCTACAAAATATTGAAATTTCCCTAATTTCCAACCAATTATGCACATATTAAAAAAAATATTTTGTAGTTCGAAAGCAAGTTGACTTAACTTCTACTTTGGATCATTTTTAATGCTAGCCTGTATATTAATTTTTTGTATTGAGTCGATTATCATCCTCGCGTCTCCCTAACCCCTAATTGAAGATTTAGCTTCAATATGAGCCCTAGATTTTGAGAAATGGTTCACGAGTGAAAAATTTATCACTGCAAGACCAATAACTCTATTTTCTGAAGATTCGCCAGGTGAATAAAGGAAATAAGCGGAGGATTAAAAAACCGCTTCGAGATATTAGGTCCGTCTTTTTGCCATTAGTGTTAAAATTTAGGATTTTTCTTTGTGGAAATGGGATGATATCGAACATTAAGAAAAGTCCTTTGCAATTTATATTTATTATGTAAGAAGTAACCTTAGGTTGGTAGCAATCCATTACAAAGAGTAATCAAATGAAAAATACACCAGTTGTAAGTAT
This sequence comes from Tetropium fuscum, assembly GCA_964058915.1. Lineage (NCBI taxonomy): Eukaryota > Metazoa > Arthropoda > Insecta > Coleoptera > Cerambycidae > Tetropium > Tetropium fuscum. The sequence goes on from CAXKVY010002302.1 coordinate 74,404, forward strand.
ATCTGGACATATACACGGAAGCAAGTCATTGTTCGAATCAAGTTGCACAAGTTCTTTCGCCTTTATTGAGGCACTTTAGAATCATGTACGATGTATTTAATTGGTCATTTACACTTGAAATTATTATTAATAGCTACTATTTTCATGGTGATATCTCGGAATCTTAGTACCTAGTATTGGACATACCGACAAAATTAGCAAATAATTATTTATATATTGACAAAGTTGACGAACATAATAATCCATTATAGCGAACAATTATAAAACCAACCTTTGGCGTGCTCAACTCCATCCATTTTTTAACCTTTCTGATCCATCCAAGATTACTGCACTGGATGAATTATTCATCCTACCGTTTGCCAACGAGATAACAGTACATGTTTTAAAATTTAAATAATATAAAGCAGTATATTAATCTAAAAATGCTTAAACAAATAACAACTAATGACCTAAATACTAAATTACAATAATTATTAAAACAATGTACCCAAGCTGAAAAACATGCAAACCCTAAACATTAAATTGTTGGTTTTCACTACAATGTTTTTTCTCAATAAATATTAACAACTACGAACTCTGAAACATACATAAACATGGTAAATATTCAGAGAGATCAGTGCAGATTACAGCATTTTTTACTTTATAGAATAAATTACGCGGTAAATTATTTTCACGTAAAATGTGATATTTTATAGTAATAATAATTTAGGAGAATGTTATACTAGTAGTAAGTATTGAAATGATTGACATCTCGATTGAAACAAATAAAGTTAAATTAAACTAAATTAACCTTTTTTTTCAAAATACAGAGCATGCTGTATTTATTTTGGTTTTAGAGCATGCTGTAGTCTGCAGAATATTGTCGATGACAGAACTGACTGTGTTGACATATAGTAGCAGTAATAACAACAGTGCTGTGATGCAGACAACATTAAGGGTGACAACATCAACGTGACTAGTGAAGGACAACATCAACAGTGACTAGTAAACATTAAGAAATAAACACAGTGAGTTGCGGAGTGGCTGTCAGCCCACATACCACAAAACCACCATTTGTGAAGCGAACAGGACCGTCCCGAGTCGCCAGCGAGTTGGCGCTGCGGTCAGTCCCTGTAACAGACAAAACCAGTCAGTCGATGCTTGTCGCCTGCAAGACAGGCAAGTTTCAATATATTATTAATGTAATTAAGGACAAATTTGAAGCATTTCACAAGTCGAGGACTCATTCAACTATGCTAGAACATATCCTATATTAATAATATATTTATATAGGTACAATATTGAGTAGCATATGCATGAGTGATATAATAAAGGAATTAGCGAAAAATGTGAAACACTATAAGATAGTCTTCACAGATTCGGGTATTTAATGTAAAAAACTTGTAAATCTCAAATAAGTTGCGAATTTACTACATATAAATAGGTTGGGGTAAGGATCATGTTATTATGATTAGTAGGATGAGTTTAGCATTTACGATTGTATTGTAGATACGTATTAGAAAAAAATTGTAATGGCATTAAGTTGTATTTACGTAGAATATAAATCTTCTCACATTGTAGCCGCCATCGAGTACAATACTTAACAAAAAAAATTGATGATATGCGAAAATACCGATACCAAGTTTGAGTCGAATAGGACCATGAATGTAACTAAATAATGAAAACGTCTTGGAGATGTCATCTTGAATCATCAGACCAAAAATCCGAAGATTGACATTTTGAATTACATCGGACCATTACTGTACAAACTAGAGAACCATCTTGGATATATATTTTGTCAAAAGAAAACGTTATCGTTTTCCGGTTGAACCAAAATTCCCGAGGTCCCGGTTCTAAGTAGTATAGAACCGTCGATGACAAAATTGTTAGCCATCTTAGATGCGCCATCATGAATTTTTATTTGGATACAAATTTCGGGATTTGTGGCCCCAAAGACCCTTATTTCTGAGCGTAATAGGTAAAAATGTCCGCCACCTTCGAGCCGTCATACTGAATATTTATTTTGATAAATAATTCGTGATCTACAACCCCAAAATTTCCGAGACAACGATTTTGAATCGTTTGACGTCATAAATAACCTCATTAATATCCGCCACCTTTAATTTTTATTTTGGCAAAAAACATCGAAAGCGAGGACACTTACCAAATGCATGTTCTACCTCATAGGCGAATGCACACGTGGACAACTGTTACCATGGCAACCCTATAATTTGGTGCATTGTATTGTATAGTCTATTAACGCGTCACTTCAATTTAAATTGTGGTGTGCTGTGGTCTCTTCTCTCTTACCGACATAGTCGGGGAAAACAGCGAGTACTAATCTTACTAAGGAATTTCTACCTATTATTACTATTAATTGAACTTGCTTCAAATTAGTACTTAAAATTTTTTATTATAAATAATAATTTCATATAAAATATTATTAATGCAGTGGCTTCAAAAATAGCTATTATAAATTATGAAAATCAGGATGAATCGCCGCCTCACTTGCTTCACCCCACGAGCAGCCACTGGGCTGTTGTCAAATAAATTCAGTGTGGTAAGTATTGCCAATGTTCTCATTTTCTCTAATCTTTAGTTACATTTCAAGAAGTACGGTTCGGTAAGTTTACAAGTTCGGCACGGTATAGTACACCATTTTATCAATATGTATATTTTTCAACTCTAAGGGACGATAAATAAAAAAAAACATATTTACTTAAATGTTTTTAACCCTTATAAAAATCTCTAGAGAAAATAATAACAATGGCAATACTTGTCATCGTGTCACATTTTCTAAATAAAAAAAATGGCGACGTGTTAAAAAGTTCTGTTAAGAGACATTGTAGGGATTTGTTTTTTTAACCCCCTTGTAACAATATCGGAGCGTTACAAAATGTGTTAGAAACTGTCATTTGATAAGTGTAAGCTGCCCGCCAAATTTTATTCTTCTAAATTCTACATAGCATATTGGAGAAAATAAAAATAAATACATTTTTTTACATCAACCTCAGAGGGCTGTAACATGGAGGGGAGAGTATTTTTGACAAAAAAATTGTATGTAAGACCCCCTTAATTATTGTTGAAAATTCCTCTCTTAAAATCTTGCTGCCATTGTTTCTGCAGGTGTATTTTTTTAGAAATTTTGTTCTTACCTTGACTCATAGGCGAATGGACATTATTGGACACGTGGGCGACTGTTACCATGGCAACCCTATAATTTAGTGCATTGTATTGTATAGTAATAGTCTATTAACGCGTCACTTCAATTTAAATTGTGGTGTGCTGTGGTCTCTTCCCTCTTACCGATATAGTCAGAGATAACGGCGAGTACTAATTTTACTAAGGAATTTCTACTTATTGTTACTATTAATAATTGTACTTGCTTCAAATTATTACTTACAATTTTTATTATAAATAATTATTACATTATTAATGCAGTGTCTTCAAAAATAGCTATTATAAATTGTGAAAAGTACACCATTTTATCCAGATGTATATTTTTTAACTCTAAACGACGATAAATGAAAAAAAAACATACTTGAATATTTTTAATCCTTATAAAAATCTCTAGAGAAAACCATAACAATGGCAATACTTGTCATTATGTCACATTTTTTAAATAAAGAAATGTCGACGTGTTAAAATTTCTGATATATGACATTATGGTGATTTATTTTCTACCCCCTTGTAACAATATGTGAGCGTTACAAAAACTGCTGCAAACTGTAATTTGATAAGTGTAATCTGTCCGCCAAATATTATTCTTCTAAATTCTCCATAGCATAGTGGAGAAAATAAAAATAAATATATTTTTTACTTCAACTTTAGAGGGCTTAACATAGAGGGGACATGATTTTTGACAAAAAATTTATATGAAAGACCCCCTTAATTATTGCTATAAATTCCTTTCTTAAAATGTTTCGCATCAATGTAGAAATCGGCTATATATCTGAAAACTAATCTAATAACATTGAGCTCGTAATTAATACAATGCTCGCAGCCATCATTTAATTTTGAGCTTCGCTTGCATTGAACACAAAGCAAAGCGTGTGAAGCTAACTCAATTCGAACCTAGGTAGTAACTAATATAAATCTAATTATAAATTACCTTGTCTTGAGTAAGGTTATATAGTACATAGTGGGTGGGTTATTTATGAGAACAAAAATGTTTCATTATAAGATACCTACCTGGCTGTGTAATGGCTCTAATTCGTCTCTACAGAAGATCTACAGCTGTTACGTTATGTTAAGATTTTTATTGAGCAACATGAAAATCGTCAATCTGCTATGGCTTAATGAGCAAAGAAGGAATTACGAGAGAATAAACAAGTTTTATCGCAACGCCATTTAATATAATGTCTCAGACCCTTCAACGTTATATCCTTATTGTCCTTAAATGACAAAAAACTTTTTGACTGTATTACAGCAGTCTTAGGGTCGAAATTGAAGCGGAAGGTTTGGTCTTTTCAGACTTTATTAGGTATTTACTTTCACTATTAAATTCATGTACTTTGTTCTGTTCGTTAATTTTTTATAAACCAGTAGTTTAAAACCTATCTGGTAACCTAATATACTTGTCTTATTAACTAGGCATATTATGACGTTATGCCTGAATTAAGTTATTCAGTAAGAGGTGATAAAATATAGAACAACTTAATAGATATAATAGAGCTCGTCAAAACATTTTGATTACATATATTTACTGAAATACTATTTAAATCATGAGAATTCAAAATACAAATTTTTCGTGGCTTAATTGTGGTTCAGATTTGCCTGATTGTGGCGGCACGGCGGAGGCATGGCTTAGTTGTATTGTCGCCACTGTTCCATATTTAATCACTATATATAGAATTATACACTAACGTCTCTGGCGGATATTTGTGTAAGTAAGTCCTTCGATATCTGATCTTAAGATAAAACATGTATAACTAAATCTAACCGTAGGTATATTATAATAGTTAGGTTTGGTAAAGTTCTAAATATTATAGAAAAACATTAAATAAAAGTAATACTTTACAGTCCACAATTTCGCACCTAAAATTCCTGTTTATTTTTAGTGTTGAGCAGAGTATATGTATGGGCTATTAAATCGTTCGTTAACGCGAAACAAGGTTTATACATTAATTATTATTTCAAATTTTAAATTAACACGAAACACCATTGATTGCATAGAAGCGTCAAAATTTTAAAATCATTTACACGTGCTCTCCATTGAACAAATTTGTATTTGAAATGACCGTAAAATAATAGCTACAAACGTAGTCAAACATTTGACTGGTTATAGCAAATTCAATTTGCATTTCGGTAGTCGATAAAGGAATACATAAATACGCGTATACAGGGATATTCACGAAATGTTACCCATTAAAAGAATATCGCAAATTCGTTTATTTTTAAAACTTATACATGTAGTGGAGTTTTAGGGTTTCGAAAACAGACACCCAAAATCAAAATTTTTTTTGCAGTCTATCAAGTGATGCACACCCCCCATCACTTGGCATGATTTGTGCGACGGCAGGTGTGCGAGGGGGGAGGGGTGAGGGGGCGAGGGGGGGACGGGGAACGATCAGTTAAAAGCATGGGAAAACTTTACTGCTTTACTGCATCTCGGCGGCTTTTGAATTTACAAAAAAAAAGTTAATATAAAAAATAAAGAGTACCTCAAAACACATACGCTCATATAGAGCCGAGCAAAATCGGATACTTAGTTGGCGAGATATGGCGAACCGTAGCTGCGAAAATAAGAAAAATCAAATTGATTTTTCATCGAGCAGGAGTGGAGTTGGAAGCTCATTTTCTTATCGAAGAGCTATTATGAAGGAATTCTGAGGCCGCAGGCGGGGGGTGGTGGGATATTTATGAGAGGGGAGAGAGAAGGAAACGATTGTTTTAAAAATGCCCATCACTTCTCTGAATATTGACCGATCTTAAAAAATTAAACGGCTTGCTTTTTCTTCGTTTCTTCATATGCTATCCAATGGCATTAGCGAGTATTTATTTATTGCCTAGCGTGCAAACAAACGCCTAGCGTGCAAAAAACGATTTGCCTGTTTTTCAAGTGGTGTTCCTGGTATGAGGGAAGGGGGTGGAGAGGTGGGTGGCTTCGACCTTTAATTATAGATCAACTTTATCAAAATCGGATGATTAGGAGGGAAGCTAGGGGACTTCAAAGTTTTTACTGTGCAGCAGGAGAACGGAGAAGAGAACCTGGCCAGGTTCAAAATCAAGGAGAAACATTTTTCTTTTTCTCTGAATATTGACCGATCTTAAAAAATAAAACGGCGTTGTATTAGCTTTGGTTGTTTTTGATCGACTTCAAAAAAGGAGGTTTTCAATTCGATTGGTGTACTTTTTGAAGTGAAAACTTCTTTAGGCGCTACACTTTTATTTTTGTGGTTGTTGAATGAGACCATCACGCATCACGCGCCACGCATCACGCATCACGCTCTGTTAAAGCGCGCTTTTAAGGCATTTCAAAGACTTTTATTGTGGTAGAAATAGTGTATACAACCTTCTTCGTCAGTGCGGCATCGAGTACACGCCCAAACCCCCTGCATATCCGTAAAATAAAGCAAATTCAAAAATTTACGTCAAAAGAAACGTACATGTCACTTTCTGACACGGGACCTACAAAAATGGACACAGGCCTTGAACACAGCAACAAAATTCAAGATATGTGCAAAATTGCAAAGAAGAGACGTATAACTGAGTAAGGTACGTCCTTCACACACCCTTCAACAACTAAGAAACCAAAGATCACAGCTACAAAATCCGCTACGGAAATAAAAACGCAAAACAAGTTTCTAATTGTGGAGTATATTAGATTATAAGGAGCCTGTAGGTATTGTACCAAAGAACTAAAAAAATGATTGATTGCTTTTAATGGGTACCCTTTCAGATACAAATATTTCTTTTATCATTAAGACTGAAGTGATGTAAAATAGTTTTACATCAAGCATTGGGTTAACTTCGCTCTCCATCGTTATCTTAGGAATGTAATATTTCTATAAACATTTCAAGAGGCAAACAGAACGTAACTTTAATAGAGTAAAGATTTGTTGGCTTATTTCCTTGCTGCCAGTTCTCAAACAAAAATGGCTAACTCTTCGACAACAGATACCACAAGTTCAGAAAGTGAACTAGAATCAACGATAAAATTTAAAACCAAAAAGGGGCCTGTGTGCATTTTTTGTGAAAATATAGGAGCTTCTGTAGTACATGCAAAAGAAAAATTGTTTATGGTAATACAGGCGGATGGTTATAGTATATATTTTAAAATTCGAAAATTGGAAGTTTTCACTTCTATCGTGTGGTTATAAGCACACGCACCCACATTTTTTTTTTCGGATTTTTTTACAGCTGTTGCCGTCTCTTCGTCTCCAATCTCCATCTTGTTTATGTATGTTTATACATTACTCTGAAACTGATTAAACAAATTGTATGGTATTTGCTGTATACTCTACGGTATCATCGGGGGGTAGTACTATTGAAATTTTAACTATTTGTTACTTCCGGTTGTAACGGAAGTCGATGGCAACTTTGTTATTTTAAATTAAATCTTATATAATTTTGAATTTTTTAAAAGTTGATTGGAAAATAAACCAAAAAATATATAACGTACCCTATACCCAAAGCACAATCGTTTCTGAGATAGCTGACTTTTTCTTATTTGATATATGCATGAGTTTGTAAGAATATTTATAACTTTTTTTCAGTACGACTTCCAAACTTGTTATTTGACATGCAGAAACAGAAGGATCTGAAGTACTTTCTACACATAGAATAAGTTACAAAATTAAATACAAAGTGTTTCATTTCATCCCTTACATTTGGTCAACCGCAGGCCGCCATTCCTTTTTTTAGTTTAAAAGCAACATTTTATATTTCTTACGCCAAATTATGTATAATTAAATTCCCTTTTGCTTGTTACTAGAATTCTATTGGTTGAGGTTATACCTTTTTGAGACATTTGCAATTTTCCTAGATTTTTTAACATACTCCAGTAAAAAAGATGTGTCACTTCTATCTCTCTATATCTCGTCGGCTGCAGCCGCCAAAAGCCGCCGAGATGTCCCCCCCTCCCTTGACCCCGTCTGTTTTCAACCTAAATTTCTCTCCAGATATTAGTGGAGTGAATACTAATGTCAACGCATAATTTTTTGACAGCTTATAGTAGCTATGATGAGCTTTTCAATTACAATATTTTTTTTCTTAAATAATACAGATATTTGTTTAATAAAACTGCCACTCCAAAAACCTGAAAAACTATTTTATTAATGGCAACCCTATTTTTTCAAATTATCTGTTTCCTTGTTATAACTACAGAACATTACAGAACTTAGTACATTATCGATCTAAAATAAATATATTATAAGAAATTTAGTCTAATACAGAAATTTAATCGTTCTCACGTTATTGGTCTATTTACATTACCTAGTTTTTGGAAATAGGTTGCCATGGAAAATTTGAATTTATAATAATTATTTTTATCTCAAATTGGCACTTTTGTAACAAGTTTTTATAGATTAATTTTTTCTTTATGGGGAATGCCAGCGAGTTGCTGAGCGAACATGCAGAGCTTCCAATGAAAAATACGAGAATCTCCGTTTACATAAAATGACACGTCAAAAGTTTGGAGAGCTGCGAAACAAGTTTCTGAACTGAGTGAGGGTCTGAAAAGCAAAAAAAGACGGGCCTAAGTTGTAACGGAATCCGAAGTTAATATTGTTAACGTCTTAGGATTTTTTTAGCTTATCCTCACGCATCCATTCCAAGTGCCCATGAAGCATTAGGAATTTCGCAATCTTCAATAGGCAGGATATTAAAGAGAAACAAGATGCACGATTATAAAATCACCAGAGTACAAGCCGTCTTACCAAAAGATTTACAACACCGTACTAATTCTTGTGAGATATTATTATCAGAAATTCAAGAAGACCCAAATAGTTCGCGAGCGAGGCTTTCAGCAAGAATTATTTAGCTTTAAAGTTTACTGTTCGTTAAAAGCCATTTTACGATTCAACGATACGTGAACATTTTAAAAAGTGTCGTCAACGATCTTTTGAAGGATTTGCTAATAGCTGATGAGCCTACTGGTATCAATTAGATCTTGTCTCAGCTCACTGTACAAATAATGTTAGTGCTGGAGTAACTCAACTTTTTGAGGATCGATGTTTTGTGACGTCTCGGTAGATGTTCACGTTCGGCGCGATCTCCAGACCTTTAGACTTTTTGTGGTGTGACTTTTTGTGGACCTTTAGACTCTGTGTGGTGTGATGAAGACAAAGTTGTAGAAAACACCAGTTCAGAAGATAGACGATCTGAGATAGAGGATAGTACTAGTGTTCCAAGAAATTCGTCCGGAGGAAATTTGAAAAGCAATCTAATCCGTGGAAACAAGGATCTTAAAATATCTGAAGGTAAATTGAGTACACTTCGAACAGTTTTTCAACAGAACTGTAATTTATTCCTATAACTAATATTTAAAATCACATTGTTTATTGTTTGTAGTTACTAATGTTTATTTATTTAACTGTTCAATCTTGTTGCTTACTGTTCATTTTAAGTTATGAACAAACACATTTAGATATACCATTTCATGCAATAGTAACATAGGTACATATTACGTAACAGGGGTTATAGGAAACGTATTACTCCGCTCACTAGAGCGGAAAAGATACTCAAGGAGCCGCATAGCGGCGAATATATATTATAAATACAATTTTTCCATGGCAACCTATTTTCAAAAAGTAATGTAATAGACAAATAACGTGAGAATGGTTAAATTTCTGTATCGGACTAAATTTCTCGTAAAGTATTTATTTTAGATAGATAATGCATTATATTTTTTTACAACGAAAAAAAATAAGTCGCTATTTAAAAACAATAAATCTCAGGTTTTAGAGTGGCAGTTTGTTACGGTCACTGTTCATTAATTGACAATTTAGATATCAGAAGTTTGTTGTAGGTATATAATGCTGAATAAAAATATTGTGAAAAGTGACTAGAGGCACCCTAACATTTGTGGTTAGAATTCAGCTTTGAATAGTACAGGATTCTTTTCGGCCTTAGTCAATTGTATTAATCGGTACGCCACCGAACATTATTAATAATCATTTCGTAGCGCACATCTGTGTCGCTTTATTGTTTATTGTTATTTGTGACTGTAGGCGACCTTGGCAGATCATATGGCAAATTTTTGTGACAAATGTCATTTTGTGACGATTTAGCTTCCTTCACCTTCCTTCTTTTTAGCTAGATGCGTGAAAGGCGTGGGTGCCCATCTTAATTTTGTTACGCTCCGTAGTGAGATTTTTCAATGACATTACTATCATGTGGTTGCGATTTTGTTAAATCAGCTCATACAGCTATGAGCGGGATCAGATAACTCTTAATAAATGAAGGTAGGTTTTTTTAAACCGGGTGCCTATTTTATATTTTTGCCCGTCTCTGCCTATACTAAAACTCGCCTTACAGAGTCCCAAGTTACAGTTCTTGATACCGTTTAACATCGATTTAGTAACAAGTAGCTGTATTCACATAACTTCACAATTTGTACCTGTAGGCACCTGGCTAACTAGTCGTGTCACTTGCAGGGCTTCTTACGCCAAGTGTTCACTCCAAGTCTTCGCTTCGATTTGTGGCTCCAAGTCACGCCACTCAAACACATAGATACGTAGCCACTTACACCCATACTATGTATACTCTACTTAGACACTTGGCCATTTCGCTCATTTGAGATCCATAGTTATTTTACCTGGAACCTTCGTTGGATAGTGTACCTTGCACCTAGCCTTATCTGCAAGGCACCAATGTCCTGCGTTTTGCTTGGAACGTTGGATTGCCTTCTGCTGGTGTGAATATCAACGCTTTCATAACGAGATCCAGGAGACTTACTTCCCATTTTACAGATAAGCTATAGTTTAAGTATACTTCTAGTCGTACAACCTTTTTTTTGTTAATAATCTTTTGTGTTGTTGGGGTGGGGACCCCACCCCAATAACACAAATCTAGTCATTTTGAGCCTTTGGCTCTATATCATTTTCATGTTATCGTAGTGTACGTGTACCTGAATACTTCCGCTACTTAGGGAGCACATTTATTTAGGTATAACACCAATTGTTTTCTGATATTGTTTGTATGAGTCAACGTGCACGCTGAATCTACACTTATAGTAGATAGATTTTTATTTAATGAAAGTTATGCTTTCTTCTGTATAACACAACATTTGGGATATGTGTGGATATTTTTGGGCATTTCTTTCTAAATTACTGTTTTTTATAGATATGCAATTCGATTTTTGTGCAATTAGATTTGTATGCGATTCAATTTAATGTAATTCGTTTATTTGCAATTTGATTTATCTGCAATTCGACTTATATGCAATTTTAGCATACAATTTGTATTTAACTTTAGAATTTCTTAATATATTTAGATATTAGTATACTGTGTTTTTATTTTTCTTTCGCCAAATTACGGCAAGTGCTAAGAGCAAGTTCGATACCCAGTATAGTTGGGAACCATCTGACTTGGTTGCACAACGGTTAGTGACGTCTATAAGTAATTAGTAGCTTCGGTAACTACCGAATCTACTAATTTATTTTTTTTTATTATTAAGCTGAGCTAGCTTAGGCAAACTTTTATTGTCCACTTTTAGTCGCTGTTGAGTATAATCTGAAAGGGTAAGGGTAAATTATATAAAAAAATATTATATTAGTTATAATATAATTATATAAATATTATGTCTTTGTAACATATTTCAGAAAAAAAAATTATTGACTTTGAAAAGCTCATCACACCTGCGATAAGCTGTCAAAAATTTATCGGTTGACATGTATCAGTTTTAGAAATAAATATTGAATATCTCAGAAACAGATAAAGATATAAATATCGTTATATTAACAAAAGAGTTCAACAAAATAATAATATATAGACGAGATGAGATAAACAAAATAATAATATATAGGGTGTCCCATTTAAAATAGCGAGGTTAGTGTTAAATTTCTGTATAACCAGGAATGCTAGAAATATGAAAATATTTCAGAAAAATAGAACATTTCAAGTCAGCATCCACTAAAGTCACCAACCAAATCAAATTCCATTTCGTTTACAATATACGTTTAATGGATAACGTTTAAAATTGTCATTATTACTACATATAAAGCAATACACTATTTTTATATATTATTTTGTTCCAAACTATTTCATGTTTTAAGCAAAACATTATAACATAATGTAGTCCATAGCGAAAGATTAGAAAAAGAGGCCGAAATTTCACATTTGGAGGTGATTTGGAGGATTGTTAATTTCAGAATTGTTAAGAAAACATCTGAAACAATTTTGAGTAGGTACCCATAAATAAATATAGCCAAATAGTGAATAAATATTAGCATAGTTTGCCAATAAAATTGTTGCATTTCTTTACAAAATTCATATTAACAGATAGGTATGTACTATCTAAATCTTGAAAGTTGACGGTTACGTCATATTTATGAACCATACGAATGAAATCAGTACTATACTAGTCAAATGTGTGTTGAAACAACTCGTCCGAATGTATACAAACTTAATTGGATCCCCGGTGAGAAACGGAAATATATAACCTATTGTTAAAATCATGAAGGCTAGAGTCAGGAGTCTAGGCGTGGTTTAAGCAATGGGACGTTTTCCGACGCAAAAATGGCAGCCTAGTGCAGGTGCCCATAAGTGTATTGAAAGTGAAGAAAAAGTGCCAATATTATTCTCACTAGAGTTACGATGTACGAAATAATGCCCTTTCTTTATTTTTCGTACAGCATCTTACAACAACGTTAGTCGGATATATCACATGATTCACATGAACAGTCACATACAGTGAGCTCGTAAAGTTTGGAATAAATTCAATTAATCGTTATTGAAGGATTTTCACAGGAAATCCTCGGACACGTCAACTTTATTTTATAAAATGTCACTTTTTTCAGCCATCGATTTTTTTTTTGTTTTGTTTGTTTTTGAGCTATGACGTCATCGACAATTTTTTTAAATGACAACCCATATTTTTTTTCACGGATTTCGATAGAGCACATTTTTCTGAGTGCGAATATGTCAAAAACATAGTACCTTTAACATTAAAGTGTTCGAGATATTCGGTTGCAAAGTTTTAAGAATGAATTATACAAGCGATGACCAAATGCTAATCATTTATCAAGAAAGCGCAGGAAAAACAACAGTTTTGACAGTTGTCACAATTTTGAAGTTTTTCCTCGCAAGTTTGTGTTTTAATCAGTTGAATAATATCATTAAGTAAGTTGATTAATCATTATTCCATCATAATTCATTTTATTTAAAAATGGTCCGTCGTTTGAGTGAAAGGGAAAGAATCGAAATTTTGATGATGATCGGTTACGGGGACAGAGCTCGCACACAAGTAGAAGTTTGCCGTTTATTTAACAACAAATATCAAAACAGAGAACCAATTACACAGTCCACCGTTAGCAAAATAGAACAAAAGTTTTTAGAAGTGGGTCATACGAGAGATCGTCCTAGAACGGGTCGTCCACCAGTGCAACAAGATGTTAAATTGAATGTTCTACTAGAGCTTCAAGAAAATCCCCATTTACCCACCCGCCAAGGGGCGGCAAACAACGGAATAGTTCAAAGCAAAGTTCTTGAAATATTTGAAATTGAACAAATGGCATCCGTATAAAGTGGTTTTGGTCCAAGAGTTAAACGAAGATGATCCTGACCGTAGGTTACAGTTTTGCCAAACCATGTTGCAACGCCTGATTGATGACGACGGATTTTTACGCAATATTGTTTTTTCTGATGAGGCTACCTTTTATCTCGACGGCACAGTTAACCGGCAAAACTGTAGATATTGGTCTCCTGAAAATCCACACTGGAAAATGGAAACTCGTAGTCAGTTTCCACAAAAAGTTAACGTTTGGGCTGGTATTGTAGGTAATCGTATTTTGGGCCCATTTTTCTTTGAAGGCGTATTAACAGGTGAAATATATTTAGAATTTTTAAGAGACGACTTAGTCCCTGCACTTGCGGTACTTTACCCAAATGACGTAGATCCAGATCTGCCCCATCACACGATATGGTACCAACAAGACGGTGCACCACCCCATTTTGCAGTGATCGTTCGCGTTTATTTAAACCATGTATTTCCTAACCATTGGATTGGTCGCAGGGGAACTATCGAATGGCCCCCTAGATCTCCAGATCTCACTCCCCTAGACTACTTTTTATGGGGCTATTTAAAGAGCAAAGTCTATTTCAATAGACCAAATACCATCGAAGAATTAAAGGACAGAATTCGCAATGAAATTCGAACCATTCAACCCGATACTGTTGGTAAGGTTCTGCAGGAGTTTCAGTGGCGGATGGGATATTGCCAGGAAGTGAATGGAGGTCACTTTGAAAATTTACTCTGATTTTATTTTTTACTTTAATTATTTATCATTTATTTGTTAAAATATTTTTTTATTTGTTTAAATTGTTGTTAAAAAATTAAACAGATTACTCCCAAATCTTTCAAAATGTTCGATAAGCTACCAAAATAAATAATATTACTCCTTAATCTTTTAAAATGTAATAAGCTATAGCTATTAGAATCAATAAGCTATTAAAAATCTTGACCCGCCCGATAGCTTATGCATGGTGCCATGGTACATTTTATAAACTTTGCAACCGAATATCTCGAAAACTTTAATGTTAAAGGTACTATGTTTTTGACATATTCGCACTCAGAAAAATGTGCTCTATCGAAATCCGTGAAAAAAAATATGGGTTGTCATTTAAAAAAATTGTCGATGACGTCATAGCTCAAAAACGAACAAAACAAAAAAAAATCGATGGCTGAAAAAAGTGACATTTTATAAAATAAGGTTGACGTGTCCGAGGATTTCCTGTGAAAATCCTTCAATAACGATTAATTGAATTTATTCCAAACTTTACGAGCTCAGTGTATAATGGACTTCTTTCGTATGTTGTAGTGTATGTTGTAGATTGAATGTTGTAGATTATGTTGTAAATTAAAAATAAGTTAGTGACGTAACTTCCAACTTTTTCCAATATTTGGAGATCATATAGCTAGCCTGTCTTATTTAGTTGACTACAAGATAGGGTATATTTATGAACTAAGTATATACACTTGTTTTCTTTGTCAGTGGAAGTTACATAGTCCAATAGGGGTATACATCTTAAAAGTATTAGGGCTGTCCAAAAAATGTGCTTCAAATTAAATATGTATATGTTCCATACAAGTGAATTTATTCTTGTTTATTTATTGTTGTTCACCAACAAATGAAAATTTCCAAATTAATTATTAGAATCTAGTGATTATTTATATTAGCATAATATATAATATAAATAATAACTTGATTTTAATAACTAATTTGGAAATTTAGTTTTATAAACTGCGTATATACCATAGACTGCGGCTCAATTTTGGATTTAAAAGGGCCCACAAATAAATTGAAAAATATCTATTTTATGCCTTGCAGGCACATGACACGATGCAGTATGCAATGAACATTGATATTATTGCCATGCATGCATGTTTGTGGCCATAATTAGAGACTGATTTATGTGCAGAGCGCTACATTAGTCACAATTACCATAACGAACCACACCTCTTATTTGTACGTGACCTATTGCGACCAATGACCAATAGTTCGCTATGGTGGCCTTATTTATCACTACTGTTTAATAATGTCATACTATTGTTTGCAGAGATTGTATATACCTGCCTTTCGATAATTCATTTTGATGGCCAAAGTATTTATTTACTGTAGGTTATTCAATTACTGATATTTTGAAAATCGGATGAAAATTATGAGAGCCTAATACTGTTATACTTTTGTAATTATTATGTACGTTAGATTGACAACATACGGTAGGTACAGGGTAAGTCTCTTAAGATTGACACCCCCCTTATCTCACTTATCCTTTGCCGATTTAACTCATTCAAAAAAGGAGTGGACGCGGTTTTTAATGAATTTTTATAATCTGAGCACGGATATTAAAAATCTCGTAAGATATACAGGGTGGAAAATAAAACATGATTTTTTTAAATGGAACACCCCGTATATTTTTATACCAAAATAATGTACTTAATTTTCTGAATAGAAAAATATCTAATTGTTATATAATCATTCCACCTGTTCGTGAGATATTACTAAAAACTTATCACATTACGGGTGTCAATTATAAAACAAAAAACATATCAAGATACCTCTGGAAACAATGCCATTTATTGAGATAAGAAATAAATAATATATAGGTGACAATAACAGTAACGAGTAACAACAATAAACAACATAAGCCTAATAAAAACAAATAAAAGTCAATATTAATACAGTAACACAATGGAGTAACACAATTTTATTTATTTACACGTAACGTAATTAAATATTTTCCACGTAACCACCACCATTCTGAATACACATTTGGCATCGCTTTATAAAATTGCTTCTCACCCTTTGAAATATATCACCATTTTGGTTTAATTCTTCAATTTTTACACGTATGCATTCTTTTAACTCATTCATATTATTAAAAACCCCAGTTTCGTATATATCTTATTTTATGGTACCCCAGAGAAAAAAATCCATAGGTGTTAAGTCCGGACTTTTAGCGGGCCTATTACACCGTGCCTTCCTATCCAAATAGGATATTTTCTGTTTAGGTATTCGGTGATGTTTCTGTTTAGGTATTCGGTTTTCCAGGGTGGAAAATAAAACATGATTTTTTTAAATGGAACACCCCGTATATTTTTATACCAAAATAATGTACTTAATTTTCTGAATAGAAAAATATCTAATTGTTATATAATCATTCCACCTGTTCGTGAGATATTACTAAAAACTTATCACATTACGGGTGTCAATTATAAAACAAAAAACATATCAAGATACCTCTGGAAACAATGCCATTTATTGAGATAAGAAATCAATAATATATAGGTGACAATAACAGTAACGAGTAATAACAATAAACAACATAAGCCTAATAAAAACAAATAAAAGTCAATATTAATACAGTAACACAATGGAGTAACACAATTTTATTTATTTACACGTAACGTAATTAAATATTTTCCACGTAACCACCACCATTCTGAATACACATTTGGCATCGCTTTATAAAATTGCTTCTCACCCTTTGAAATATATCACCATTTTGGTTTAATTCTTCAATTTTTACACGTATGCATTCTTTTAACTCATTCATATTATTAAAAACCCCAGTTTCGTATATATCTTATTTTATGGTACCCCAGAGAAAAAAATCCATAGGTGTTAAGTCCGGACTTTTAGCGGGCCTATTACACCGTGCCTTCCTATCCAAATAGGATATTTTCTGTTTAGGTATTCGGTGATGTTCCTTGCAGAGTGTGGTGGTGCTCCATCCTGCTGCCAGATAACAGATCTGTTGTCCACTAAATTAATATTATCTAAATAATTTTCAACTGGATGTTGCAAAATATCCAGATAACGTTGTGCATTTAAGGGCCCATTTATAAATACAGGACCTACAATATCATCCTTGTGGATGCCACACCACACGTTTACAGTTTGGTATCTTTGTTTTTTAATTTTTTTTTTCAATATGTGGATTTTCCGCTGCCCAGTAATGTGCATTTTTTCTGTTAAAAATTCCCGCAGTAGAAAACCTGCTTTCGTCATTCCAAAAGACATGACTTAGAAACTCATCATCTTCCTCTATTCTATCAAGTATGTCTCTGCAGAAGGTTAACCTGTCTTGAAGGTTGTTGTCGTCTAAATATTGAACGGGCAAAATACTATATGGTTTAAAATTATGGCGATGTAATATTTTTATCACACTTCTTTGTGATATATCCAATTCTATTGCTGCGGCATAGGATGATTGGGATGGATTTTCAGCAAAATATAATAACGCGTTGAGTTCTGTCTTCTCCTGTTTTTGTTCTTCGCCTTTCCCTTTTTTTGTCTCTCAGAGATTCGGTATTCCTAAACTTTGCATAAATGTTTTTAAAATTATTTTTGGAAGGAGGTAGCCTTTCTCGAAATAAGCTAACATACTCCCTCCGAGAAAGAGACTTATTCTTGTTGCACTGAATATGAATTTCAAGTAACTCTTTTCGCTCTTCCAATGAATATACCATTTTCAAAATAACTTGCTTCGTTACGAACACTACGTATTTTTTACGCTAATATCTAAGAGAGTGAACTACTATCTCACAAAAAACTGGATAACATCTGTCAACAAATAAACAATGCAAATATGCATTGTTTCCAGAGGTATCTTGATGTTCTTATTTTATAATTGACACCCGTAATGTGATAAGTTTTTAGTAATATCTCACGAACAGGTGGAGTGATTATATAACAATTACACATTTTTGGATTCATAAAATTAATTATTAAGTCTATTTTGGTCTAAAAATATACGGGGTGTTCCTTTTAAAAAAATCATGTTTTATTTTCCACCCTGTATATTTTACGAGCTTTTTAATATCTGTTCTCAGATTATAAAAATTCATCAAAAACCGTGTCTATTCCTTTTTTGAATGAGTTAAATCGGCAAAGGATAAGTGAGATAAGGGGGGTGTCAAACTTAAGAGACTTACCCGGTACATCTCGGATATATAAGAAATAAAAAAAGCCATTTAAGTCTGCGCCACACGCGCCTACTTGCAAACCGCGACTGTGAGGTCGAACACAGAACTGTATTACGTAATTATACTAATTTGGTGTTTGTTCAACTAATTAAAATACATTTAAAATCAATATTGTTTCTTCATAACACAAGTCACTTTAATATTAAACGATCATAGAAAATGACACAATTAAATTATTAAGTCGAGATTTCCAATCGAGTTAACGTAAAGATGTGACATGAACGAACAAATGCGCAAACACAACTGATAGATAGATAGATAGACCTGTTTCTTAATCTAGGTCTAGGTATTACTTTTATGTGATCTCTTTATCGAACATGCAAAGTACTTTGCACTCGAACATGCAGAGTGCTTTTTATCTGACATGCGAAGACTGTCCTGTCCTGTGATTTTTGTTACATTTCTTATATTACTGTGCCTACCGCCTACCTAATTATGTTAAAACGGTAACACCTAACGCGTTGTTACCGTTTTATTATATTCATTGAGTGCAATTTACATATATGCCATTTGATTTTTAATACCCCATATATAAAGGATATATACAGAGTGTTTCTTAAATATTGGGAACAATTTTGGGAGCTAGGAGAACCCACATTTTTTTTGGCAAGGAATCCAAAAATAATGGGGTCATCTATATGAACTTATTTCCAGGAATGTTTTCTATCGGTGTTACGCCCCGTTGACGGAGTATGCTAAAATTATATTATAATTTTATTGATAAAATTTAGAGAGGCACAGGACAAAACTTGGGAACATAATTTACACAGTGCTCCGTCATCTATAGGAGACACTATCAAATAGGTATATCGTTTCTAAATTAATTGAGTAATGCTAGTGGCTAGACCATAATGTTTCATAGTGTCAAATCTTAGAATCTTTCGAAATTTATGCCAATATTTATTTACCTTGTTGCAATGGGTCTTGTTTTTGAAAGACTTGTGCAAACGATACGAAAAGATCGGTTTACATTATTCCATGATGCATACCGATCCACAAATCCGAAAACGGTTCCAATACATATTAATTGTTATAATATGTTAATTATCATTATTGTGGTTTGTTAGCCGTAGCAAAATGCATTTGCATGTGATTGAAATTATTATTTGTAGTTTGTCCGTGTATTTAGCACATAAATGCAAATTAATTTAATCATGCACATGCACAGCCATCGTCGTAGGTCGTAGGATGTCTGTGACATTTTACGCTCACCGGACCTGGAGGAAATTAATATTGCTAGAAATGTTCCAAATTATAATTATCCGATCTCAATAGTACTACTAGCAGGAGCGTTGGATGCGTAAAATGTTACGTCATAAATTTAACTTTTTCAAACTAGTGAATTTTATGGTATTGTAATATTTGATTAATTTTATTAAATATTGTTGTATCTCAAATTGTATTATTTTAAAATATTTCCTGAAAATTTTCAAAAGAACAAGAAAGAAGAAGTTGATTGGTTATGACTAAGTTTATCATCATATATAGATAATAAAATAAACAAAATGTGGCAACCTTATTTCTACCCTACGCAAACCTACCTAACTTATATCTACTACATGGGACCAAGTCCTCTGTTACAATGTTTCTTAAAACTAGCAAAGTTTGAAATTGTTATTACCTTTGAAAATTATGTTTTTATTACCACGCACAAAAACTTCACTTTTCTTGATATCATTTATTGGTACACAAACTAACAAATGCTGCTGGGCTCTGGTGGTGTCATCTAGCGGATGTCGCCGTACTGTCTCTGGAATGCTGCTATGTTCGCTGAAACTCTGCTATGGGATATATTCACCCTCAAACCTTTAATTTATTACTTCTGCAATTATTTTCTTCTTCTATAACTTGTACAACTTCTAAGTGGTTCGTTTCTATATGTATGTCCAGATATGCAGTTACAGTTGCTTACCAGTTGGTAAGTGTGCCTTATTATTTAGCTATTTGCTTATTTCTCTATGTAGCTGCAAACCCAAGACTCCTTTTCGCAAAAAAAAAAAAAAAAAAAAAAATATATATATATATATATATATATATATATATATATATATATATATATATATATATATATATATATATATATATATATATATATATATATATATATATATATATATATATATATATATACACTGAGCTCGTAAAGTTTGGAATAAATTCAATTAATCGTTATTGAAGGATTTTCACAGGAAATCCTCGGACACGTCAACCTTATTTTATAAAATGTCACTTTTTTCAGCCATCGATTTTTTTTTGTTTTGTTCGTTTTTGAGCTATGACGTCATCGACAATTTTTTTAAATGACAACCCATATTTTCACGGATTTCGATAGAGCACATTTTTCTGAGTGCGAATATGTCAAAAACATAGTACCTTTAACATTAAAGTTTTCGAGATATTCGGTTGCAAAGTTTATAAAATGTACCATGGCACCATGCATAAGCTATCGGGCGGGTCAAGATTTTTAATAGCTTATTGATTCTAATAGCTTATAGCTTATTACATTTTAAAAGATTAAGGAGTAATATTATTTATTTTGGTAGCTTATCGAACATTTTGAAAGATTTGGGAGTAATCTGTTTAATTTTTTAACAACAATTTAAACAAATAAAAAAATATTTTAACAAATAAATGATAAATAATTAAAGTAAAAAATAAAATCAGAGTAAATTTTCAAAGTGACTTCCATTCACTTCCTGGCAATATCCCATCCGCCACTGAAACTCCTGCAGAACCTTACCAACAGTATCGGGTTGAATGGTTCGAATTTCATTGCGAATTCTGTCCTTTAATTCTTCGATGGTATTTGGTCTATTGAAATAGACTTTGCTCTTTAAATAGCCCCATAAAAAGTAGTCTAGGGGAGTGAGATCTGGAGATCTAGGGGGCCATTCGATAGTTCCCCTGCGACCAATCCAATGGTTAGGAAATACATGGTTTAAATAATCGCGAACGATCCCTGCAAAATGGGGTGGTGCACCGTCTTGTTGGTACCATATCGTGTGATGGGGCAGATCTGGATCTACGTCATTTGGGTAAAGTACCGCAAGTGCAGGGACTAAGTCGTCTCTTAAAAATT
This sequence comes from Tetropium fuscum, assembly GCA_964058915.1. Lineage (NCBI taxonomy): Eukaryota > Metazoa > Arthropoda > Insecta > Coleoptera > Cerambycidae > Tetropium > Tetropium fuscum. The sequence continues at coordinate 96,114 of CAXKVY010002302.1, forward strand.
CTAAATATATTTCACCTGTTAATACGCCTTCAAAGAAAAATGGGCCCAAAATACGATTACCTACAATACCAGCCCAAACGTTAACTTTTTGTGGAAACTGACTGCGAGTTTCCATTTTCCAGTGTGGATTTTCAGGAGACCAATATCTACAGTTTTGCCGGTTAACTGTGCCGTCGAGATAAAAGGTAGCCTCATCAGAAAAAACAATATTGCGTAAAAATCCGTCGTCATCAATCAGGCGTTGCAACATGGTTTGGCAAAACTGTAACCTACGGTCAGGATCATCTTCGTTTAACTCTTGGACCAAAACCACTTTATACGGATGCCATTTGTTCAATTTCAAATATTTCAAGACGGAGCTTTGAACTATTCCGTTGTTTGCCGCCACTTGGCGGGTGGGTAAATGGGGATTTTCTTGAAGCTCTAGTAGAACATTCAATTTAACATCTTGTTGCACTGGTGGACGACCCCTTCTAGGGCGATCTCTCGTATGACCCACTTCTAAAAACTTTTGTTATATTTTGCTAACGGTGGACTGTGTAATTGGTTCTCTGTTTGGATATTTGTTGTTAAATAAACGGCAAACTTCTACTTGTGTGCGAGCTCTGTCCCCGTAACCGATCATCATCAAAATTTCGATTCTTTCCCTTTCACTCAAACGACGGACCATTTTTAAATAAAATGAATTATGATGGAATAATGAGTAATCAACTTACTTAATGATATTATTCAACTGATTAAAACACAAACTTGCGAGGAAAAACTTCAAAATTGTGACAACTGTCAAAACTGTTGTTTTTCCTGCGCTTTCTTGATAAATGATTAGCATTTGGTCATCGCTTGTATAATTCATTCTTAAAACTTTGCAACCGAATATCTCGAACACTTTAATGTTAAAGGTACTATGTTTTTGACATATTCGCACTCAGAAAAATGTGCTCTATCGAAATCCGTGAAAAAAAATATGGGTTGTCATTTAAAAAAATTGTCGATGACGTCATAGCTCAAAAACGACCAAAAAAAAAAAATCGATGGCTGAAAAAAGTAACATTTTATAAAATAAAGTTGACGTGTCCGAGGATTTCCTGTGAAAATCCTTCAATAACGATTAATTGAATTTATTCCAAACTTTACGAGCTCACTGTATATATATATATATATATATATATATATATATATATATATATATATATATATATATATATATATATATATGTATATATATATATATATATATATATATATATATATATATATATATATATATATATATATATATATATATATATATATATATATATATATATATATATATATATATATATATATATATGTATATATATATATATATATATATATATATATATATATATATATATATATATATATATATATATATATATATATATATATATATATATATATATATATATATATATATATATATATATATATATATATATATATATATATATATTATATATATATATATATATATATATATATATATATATATATATATATATATATATATATATATATATATATATATATATATATATATATATATATTTATATATATATATATATATATATATATATATATATATATATATATATATATATATATATATATATATATATATATATATATATATATTAGTCGAAAATAGAATTTGTAAATATTATAACTTAAAATATATATAAATAATGTATTATCATAAAATTATCACATAGCATAAATAGTTCTCGTTGAATAATTGCATAAAAGGATTTAGTAGGTACGAGTTTGGAGAAGTACTGAGACGGATCCGACGGATTCATAGTGACATCTTAATTAAATCAACCGTGAAAAAGTAAAGGTACCTTATTTATAATTTTATGCATATTAGTCATGACTAGACTAAACAAATTTAAATGTATATCAAAGATCTGACAATTTATTGAAAACTTTTGGACATTACTATAAAATTTAACAGAACTGTCAGATATGTCAAATTCTAAAATTTAGGTTAAGGATACAGTAGTTGATCATGGATACTCGTAGTTTAAATATCATTTTCTTTTTATCATCATACGAGAACAAATTTAATTGATTATTTAACCATAATTATTCGTAATCATCTAATTTATTTAAATAAAAGTGTTAAATTTGGAATTTCTAATCTTTCTTTGTGTATGGAGTGCATGTTTTTCTTTCATCTTGCTTCTGGATCCCACTACTTATAGAAGAACGTAGGTATTTCGAATTCACGAACATAGCCGGAGCATAAGGGATATAAAAAGGTATATTTCTTATAAAATATTCTATAATATTTTCAAAATTAAAAATTATCTCTAATTAAGTTGACCCAATATAAAATTTATCATTATAAAATGTTACATTATTTAACTCTCACTTTAAAGAAGAATCCAACGAGTGATCCGTGTTCTTGAAACATTGTATATTCCTTCTTAGCGACTTAAACGCCTAAAACTCTTACTTGTTACTTAGCCTTGATGAATTAATGAAAGATTTTTTACGTTAAAAGTTATAATTCCCCGCTGCCCTGTAATCTACCACCGGAAGAGCGTTTTACTATAAGACGAGTCGGCTTTCGCTTTCCCATCTGCTAGTAAAGTTTTGCACCGCAGGGAATTACCCATACCCAAGCTTCAAGCTTCTTAAATATTCACTACAAGAAATTTTGATTGCGAGGACATGAAAGGCGGTACCTATATAAGATACATTGTAAATTATATTTTCCAAATCAATTGCTAGGTATCACAATAAGTATATAATTACGTCAGTATTATTAATAGTATTTAATCATTATTTTGAGTAGATAAACTAATACGTATTGACAAAAGCATATTTATCTAATATCATAAAAGACAAGGAATACTTGTATTTACTATCTGAAACTGGATATTTAATTAAAATATACTGTAATTATTCCTGTAATCCTACTCCTGCCAATTCATGTTGTTTCCTCCTTTTGACCAATATATGTTTGAACTGATTTAGTAGATACTGAATTTTATCCAACGAATATGTATTCTTTAATACAGACCATTATATTAAAATTCTATAAATATTCAATACGCCGACCGTTCATTTATCCTCTCTATTGTTTAACTTCTGTCAACTTTCATCCCAGTTTGCAGTTTAGTTACTGAAAATCCGGCATGAAAACGTTACTAGTTTTCAGAATTTGATAGCGGCCTAATATGTATCATAGCTTTTAACACAATAGGTACAATATTCTAAAAAATGGAATGCATCCTTTCCCATAACACTCTGACAGTAACAATAGGACTTATTCGCCATAAAATATACTATAGAGTAGTAGTATTTGGGCGTCGATTTAGTGAGAGATTATTCAGATGGGAAATGGCAACTTAATACTATTCAGAAACTTACGGGCCTATGAGGATTGGTACAAGATAAATTATAGTGGTGAGGGCATAAATATAAAATATTACATTTTCCTCCGAATATTTCAATAGCACTTTGTAAACGCATTTCTCCTAAAGAATAAAAATCAACGAGAATAAAGAGAACTAAAGATTATCCAAGGAAATCCATAAAATACTATAGAGATTAACGGAATTACTTTTTTTGAGAGAGGTTTTAAATATAATATATAATATATACAAACTTTATAATAATGTGTTTCTTGACGTTAAGTTGTATAATATCATTAAATTTAAATGTTATACAAAACGTGATCTTCTAACAAGACATAATTCGTGACGTTTAGATGTATATGTGTTCAAACTATAATTATAAATGAATAATAATAATATAATTATACAAAGTGGTAAAATATATATTAAAAATCAAAAAGATATCAATTCTCTCGCCTTGTATAGTGTATGTAAATCCGGTACCAAAACATAGGACGATTGCCTATCAATACGCAATTTGAATACTGAAATAATTTGGATCATTATTAATATTATTATCATTATTAATACGGTACTGTTCTAATACGGTTCTGTTGACTGAAATAATTTATTATTAAATTTATTTATCTTTAATGACCGCGCATTTCAATTAAGTGGAATACAATGGTCAGTCCCTTTTTTGTTTTTGAAGTTCTACTTGATATTACCCTATTGCACTACACCCTGCTTACCTACCCTATTCTGACTTGAAATACCTTATACTAATACATAAATGGCAAAGATCGTCACAAGAATGCCTTATAACTATGAATTGTGCTTTATTTTATTAATTATTTTCCTGCATGGAACGCGTTGTACGCGAAGCAGCAGTCCGTGGGCTATTGAACACACTTGGCAATGCCTAGCCATGTCCTGCACCACGCCAATGTGAATATCATAACCTAGCTTTCGCTTACAGCACCTAGAGCAGTGACCTTGAACTCTCTTTGGTACGTGGATGCCTCCTACACGATATAAAAGACGTACAAGAGTAAACGGCCTAAGTTTTACTGCAATTAGCATTCTGTAGACCGGCCAAATAGAGCCCAGGCGGCGGCGTACACGTTAATTCGAACCCACGCTGTACCCGAAGCAGCAGTCGGTGGGCTCTTGAGCATACATGGCGATGCCTAGCCTGGTCCTGCACCACGCCAATGTACCATCATAGCCTAGCTCTCGCCTACAGCACCTAGAACTATGATCTTGAACTCTCCTTGGTATGTGGAGGCCTTCAACACGATAGTTAAGTCGTACAAGAGTAAACGGCCTACGTTTTACTGCAATTAGAAACCTGCAGAGCGGCCAAATGGTACCCGGGCGATGCACACGTTTATGCGGACCCGCGTTGTTCGCGAAACAGTTGTTGTCACTTATTAGTTATGTATATAGAGTACTATTTCGTATTTGAATTAGCCGCGGTGCACGAACATGAACTTATTGGTTCTCTTCTCAGGTTACTGGCTTTGGGTTTTCGCTGGTATTGTCTCTATCGGCAAATAAAACTACCACGACACATTTGGCAGCGCTGCGATCAGACGGGCAAGAATCAGCTTCCTAGAGCTGATTGTTGTTTTGTTTAAAAATAATCATACAGAATACAGAATATATATATATATATATATATATATATATATATATATATATATATATATATATATATATATATATATATATATATATATATATATATATATATATATATATATATATATATATATATATATATATATATATATATATATATATATATATATATATATATATATATATATATATATATATATATATATATATATATATATATATATATATATATATATATATATATATATATATATATATATATATATATATATATATATATATATATATATATATATATATATATATATATATATATATATATATATATATATATATATATATATATATATATATATATATATATATATATATATATATATATATATATATATATATATATATATATATATATATATATATATATATATATATATATATATATATATATATATATATATATATATATATATATATATATATATATATATATATATATATATATATATATATATATATATATATATATATATATATATATATATATATATATATATATATATATATATATATATATATATATATATATATATATATATATATATATATATATATATATATATATATATATATATATATATATATTATCCTACTGCAAATAGTAGATGTGTGAGTGAAGCTGAAGAGATGTTAAACATAAAATATTTAATTTTATACAGTTGTAATACCACAACTGTTGAAAAAGCAGGTTTATATATATTTGCTTTTTGTTTTCACACCAGTGCGTTTCTGAGGAGCTCCCATGAAATTACTGGCAAACTGATCTACGAGGAAGACAAAGTAGAAATAGGGACATTTAAATATTCATGCACCGCTGAATTGTCCGAGAAATGCAAAAACATTTCTGCTGCACTTTTGAAGTGTACTATACTAGAATTCGTTTAAACGTGATAGTGCGCCTCAGTGAGTATTTCAGTGGAATAACCTAGCCGAAAACTGCGGCTTTGTTTTAACTGCTAAAGGTGAAGAGAGCCAGTACGAGTCACTCGCGTTTGAAGGAATTCTATATAGGTTCTATCGTTACAGCTTCTAAATAAAGGCATATCGGCCAAAAGCACGTACCTACACATAGTACTATGTACAACTTATTATTTTTCTTTTCTGTGTTTCCTTTTTCTCGCTTCGGGGGTAACATTCTTGAACTGGAAATAATATCAGGCATTGATGTGCAATGTTATTAGTCGGAACAAAAAAGAAAAGCACAGAGTGAATATCTACCTTGTCCTATTATGGAAATAGATTGCCTAAAAAAGATTGCTTATCTAGCTTGCAACTCAATACTCTTTAGTGGATTGGGTTCGCATTCCATGTAAGGAAAAATTTTTTATTAGAAATATTAACCCTAAGAAGTGGTTGAGGCTCCACTATAAACGGTAGGGGCCCATCTCCTCGTAAAATTTTGATTTTCGGGAGTAACTTAGGTGATTTGGAAGACGGTTAAAATATATTATTGAAGTGAATACTAAACCAGAAAGCAATTTTGATATAATGAGAAAGAGAGATAGCGAATGCAGCTTTAACTTGGGCAACGATCCCCCACAAGTGTTCTCAAGCGGAAAGAAATTTTAATATAATTTATAAAGGATCGTGACAGAATCTGAATTAACCAGAATACCATATTACTTATGCATATCCTGCTGTATATATCTGGATTGGGCTTTCGATTCCGATCTTGTTGCGGAGGATGCGTCCTTGATATTACTTCACTTTCTTCTTGAAAATATCGGTTTAGATATGAAGAACGACCAGAATATTGCCATGACCAAATCAGGAACAACGATTGATACTATATTATCGAGAAATCTGCACCATTTAGAATCACGAACATATGTTACCATAAAGCCAATATGTACTTCTGGTAATATAATAATTTATTATTTTTACAATAAACTATTTGTTTATTACAGGGTATTATGACTGTAAATATAATTCATAGTAGGTGCACTCTTCAAAAAACGCGAAAATGCCGTCGTAACCCCTTACATCTCGCACCCGCTACATTATATTCACTATAAACACCGTACATTGTTATATGTACGGTGCATGAACATCTGACGATGTCAGCGAAGCTTTGAATCGCCCAGATGAAACTGCCACCTCAGTGTGCACCTACTATGTGTTATATGTACGGTGGTATTTTATATTATAAATTTAAAAGAAAATAGATACCCCATTAGCCACTTAATAATTAAGTGTCTTCTTTGATAAGATGTGAAACAGAAAAATCACCACTTGTCACTTGGGTAGATTTTGAGTCAGTTGACGTACCTGCTGCACTATGTAGTTTCCACAAATTGTTAACACATACTTTAGTTAGGTGTCGTAAAGTAATATTACACTCCAGCACTTGCTCATATAAAGATATTCATACATAAATTGTCCCCACTTGTTTTTGGCGGGTTATTCGTGTCCCTAAAAATGTTTCTTCTTTCAAGCGCCTCTAAACGAATTAATTTCTTCCTCCTGTTTTCTGAACACAGGGCAAATTAAAAGAAAGTCCTCATGCTCTCCTACGATTTATTTTCGCAACAACGCCATAGGTAAGTGTTGGTAATATAAAAAAACCCGAGGTACTGTCTCTTTCTCCGGAAATTAATGATACTGGTTTGTTCTGTCCATATTTTTCTTTGATTGGCAATTGTACGTACAATTCGTGTTTTGCACTGTTTTCTTTGGCATAATGATTAATAACAATTATTTAAGAGATAAATTACGAGACAATACAAGCACTCACGCACACGTAACTAAATTGAAGTAAACAAAAATCTTACTAGTCTATACTTAGGTTTAATGTTTGGCCGCTAGGGGGCGAACGGACTGCTGAAACAGCCAATATTCCACCTTCACGAACTGCTGATAACTTCTGCACATTTCCTACTCGTTCCACCAGGTTTCTATAAACACTTTTAATACTTGTGAAATATAATTCGTAGTAGAGTAAAAGTTAAGTAGTACTTATACTAAATTAAAAGGCGTCTGTGTTTATGCTTCTATATTTATAAAAGAACTTTTTGGGATTTTTCCCCGTTTCTCAGGTTAAGTACAATGTTATGTTTCTTATTCACTATGTTTACAATTTATATTAATATACAAACACACTTCCACCAATCAAATTTCATCATTTGATGCTAAAATTAAATCTAGCATCATTAATGCTATATAGAATTTGATTCATATTTATAGCCTAGTCGGGTTAGCATATGACATTGCAAAAATTCCCCTCAGCAATTTAATTGCTCTAACCTTTAATGGAGGTCACTGGTCCAAAGTCCAAATTCAAAATGGCGACCAAATTCCTCCTATTCATTAGCCGCCATCTTGAATTTGGCAAGGAATCGTTACTGCCAATATATTGGCCAATTTCACCGTTTCAACAAAAATAATTTCCAATTTTTCGAATGAAACCTAAAAAGAGTGGAGAAGTGCAATTATGAAATTATCGCATTTATTATTAACTTTATAACATAAATGTACTGTTTGTAACATCGAAATATGAGACATAAAAAAATTTCAAAGGATACCCACAATGGGAAATCGGGGCTATATAACTTTTCTTACAGCAAGCTAAAATCGTCACTATAAAGGCGCTTTCATTCAACAAGTTGTTATGTTTTGATAGAATACTAATAATTCTGTATTTATAATAATCTGTATTTATCTACTAGTCTGTATTTATATACTAATAATTCTGTAAAATAACTGTATTACTTCTATTTCAAGAATTATTGTTCGCCCCACTTTACCACAAAACGTTCGATGGTAACCTTTAGGGGAGGCAATTTGGCAATTTAGGCAATCAAATGAATGCCAATGATGCCGATGTGACACGGCCAAGGAACGTGTAAAATGGATCCGTAATATTTGAATGGAAAACATTCTTATTCTGCATCACATTCACCATCCAATTGTTTTATGATATGACGAAAGGTATATAGTGTGATCAATATTTTGTTATACTACATGATAATGTGATGGGCGATGTATATAAAATCATTTTGTTTTTCCTTAAATACCAGGAAATCGGTTATACTTGACAACGCTGTTAAAAATGCGGTAGCGCGTGTGAAGTGATCGATATAATGAGGGTCTCTTGCTAGGGTTTTTATGTCTCACATTTCGATGTTACAAACTATACATGTACATGGTCAAAGTTGTTTAGAATCAAAATTCAATTTCGACCATCGTCGAAAAAAAGAAAGTGAAGTAGTTCCGATAACGACTGCTTGAAAGAAAGGGTCTGACCTTCTGAAGCGATAAGAAAAAAATAGAAAAACACAAAGAGAAACACAAAAAAAAAATTAAATTCCGGCTTCAAACTCTTATAAGGAAGAAAACGGCAGAATCTACAACGAACTCGCAAGCGATAAAACGTGGATTATGCCTACTGGGGATAATAAAAATATAATAATAATAATAAAACGTGTGGAAAGGAGTTCGCAAGATACAATTATTCCTATAGCGTATTTCTATGGCTTTAACGCAATCGTGGGTCCTTAAATATTGGTTCTAGAGAAAAAGTCATAGAAATCGAAATTGTAGAAATTGGAATTCCATACAACTTTGTTCCTATACATTTATATCCTAGTTAATAAACGAGATAATTCGTAAATTACTCAAGAACAAAAAGAGACTCAAATTTATAACAACTTAAATCCTTGTCATTATTGTTGAAAAGTTGAAAATGGCCGAGATATTAAGCAAAAACAATTCTCCGTCAAATTCAAGATGACGGCTAGGCTAACGCATCGGCGAAATTTGGTCACTATTTTAAATTTAGATTACCAGTGATCCCCCCCCCCCCCAAGAATTAGAGCAATAAAATTAAATTCAATTAAATTAAAATTAATTTTTGCAAGGTAAAGCCTTTTTTACTAACCCCCCTGGGCTATTACTAAAATAAGTTTATAACAACTTATATCTACTTATTATCTACATTCTAAAAACAATAGTATTTCAAATCATTGTTATTTTAAAATTTGCTTCCAAAGTTTCTTTGTGATTGGTTATCGTAATTTAGTGTCAAATTCTACTTATTTTATTGATATTATAATATATATTATGCGAGTAATAATAATCAAGGTGTTCAAAACTTTAACTTCAAAACTTAACTATCAACATTATTAATATTTAATTTATAATATCAGTTTTAGTTGTGATTTATCCATTTTACCTCAATATATACCAGATTCAATGACTCACGAAAGTGTTACCATCATTATCCATTAACGTACAATTGCAACACAAAAATATGGATACCTTCCGCGATAGGAAATTATAAAACTCATATTGCCGAAGAATATTTTTCCGTCTGTTATCTGACAAATAGTTATTTCTGCATTGATTAATGTTCGTGGTTATAAAATAAACTTCAGACGGAATAAATGTACAAATTATAGGCCGCGTTGGTGTTAATCAGATTACACCAACGAATTTTAGACGATCGTAATATTGTTCGCTTTTATACGCGACTTGATAGATGGAGATGGAATCAGGCAATGCGTGCTTACAAATTTATTTCCGTTTGGCATATATCTTCGGGATCGACGAACGAACAACATTTAGAAGCCAGCCAGTCCTAATGCACTCTAGATTTTAGCGCGTTGTTGTTCCCTTAATTATGTTTTTTCAGTTCGCGATACCGCAAGCTACGTTCAGTCACGAATTATTTCTTAGTCTGCAGACTATTATTACCTAAAAATATAGACATATTGTAGAGCATATTATTTCTCGTAATAATGGTAATTGTGGTTAAGTGCTTACGTACAATGACAACCAATCTATATGAATGGACTGCGATCATTGTATAACTTGTACATAAAAAATGTGTAGTCCAGGTTGACATAAATTCAGCGAGTTTTTATTTTACTTATTTCTAAACATCTACCTAGACAATAGGAAAATTAGCTTCATCAATATATTATGGGGCGTGATGAAAAATACTTTGCAATGCGAGTTGTGTTTTTCAATATCTTATAGAGAACGATTTTATCAAAAATTGTTTTCGTGGTTCACAATAAATATCAGTATGGTACAAAAGACATACATGCATACCTTAAGACCGCCACACGAGAGTTGAACAATGGAAAGAATTAGGGAAAATAATAGTTTCGCCACGTTCTCTATTCATAAATTAATTACAAAGGTTCCCATATTATTTTTATACTATTAGGTATAGTTACTACTTAGAAAAAGAAGGCAAATTTCCATTTTTGAGGCGACAAAAGCTTCTTTTGCATATTTTATCATTCCTTCCCATTACTAACCACTAATGAGTACAGAGATAGGTAGGTAATACAAATATTTTAAAATTTTATTATTATAACATTGCCAGTATTGTATGATTCATTTTCCAATAAATCCCGATTTCATATCAAAAATTCATATATTTAAACATTTGCAGCACAATAAAACTTAAACAGCAATATAACTGTAGTTTATTCAATTGACATTTTAGGGCCGAAATATCAAATGATTTAGAATCAAATTATTATTTACAAGCACGTACCAGTAATAGATAATATTATTGACATGAAACTTATGGTAAATCTATTTTTACTGAAGTAAAATAATTAGTTTGCTAAGTTGTAGTTTGATGTAAACAGTAACAAGTGTAAGAGAAAAATAATTATCTATTTTTCAGATTTTGGTCAAAGGAAATAGTATATTTGAAATTCTACTTAACGACTACCTTAAGTAGAATTTCAAGTAAGTTCTTTGCTAAAGGCTTCTTATTAACAAAATAGCTATTTAAAAGTCAGGAAATGTGACTTTCAAATTCAGGCGTAGGTTTTTTTATCGAGGCTCCAGCCGCAATAAAGAAATACGCCATATGCGGAAAAGACACTTTTTCTACGAGATGCACGCTATTTTTTTGACAGTATGTTGAAAATAGCTCAAATAACTATATTTATCATGTTTTTATTGAAAATTGTGAATTTCGCAAATGTAAAATGTGAATTATTGTATCAGTGATTCATGAAAAATGCCGATAAAATCCAAAAATAAATATGAAATTACCCATAAAAATTATTTAAAAAAAAAATACCCAGAGGACTGTAATAAAAATATATTGAACAAATAGAGAGAGAGAGAGAGAGAGAGAGAGAGATTTAACTCAAACTAGAGTGAAGGAGCAGATATAGCTCATCTAAATATGGAAGATCTGAGTCGCCCTCAGTCTAATGTCGCCCAATAACCATAAAACATCAGTAACATATTGGTAATTATAAATGTGATAAACTCTAGATACATATTAGAAATAGAAAAACGTTAGAATTACATGAACATCGATAAAAGGCCTATCCCTAAAGTTCTCATCGTACGGAAAATGTTTACTCATGAACATAAACTCACTGTAATTTGAAGGTAGTATGGCCTTCCATCATCCATAATTACGCTTTCTAAGTCTTAGTTAGCGATTTTATTTAAGTTTTGCAAAGACCTAGATAGTTCCCAAGTAACTATGTCTGCAGTTTGTAATTACACATAACATATCAGTCTTATTATCTTTGGTAAACACTGCATTGCTGGTAAAAGTTTACACTGGACGGCCTCTACGTAAACCTACTAACGGTTGTAACACAGAAACGGTATGTGTTTTCGCCATAATTATGCGAACGCGGTATAGAAGGCATATAATCTTGATTATTTATTAAAGACTGTGCAGCCTCTTTTGTTGAACAGTTGAGTACTCAGTATAATCTTTTTCTTTCAACTTCTACTTATCCTGAAATGTGGAAAACAGTAAGAATTTGTCCCATTAACAAATCAATAAATTATAGACCGATCTCTATTATATTATGATATCTATAGTTCTGACGAGAATATAATAACTCATTTTCAACAAGGATTCCTGGAAAAGAGATCAACAATCACCAATTTGACATGTGTAACACAATACATTTCGGAAATGTTAGATACTCAGGGACAAGTAGATGTAGTATATATACTGATATAAAAAAGCATTCAATCAAATGTCCAACGGTATGAATATGATAATGAATATATTTATTTATTATTTAACTTTAAATTTCTCAAATTTTTGTTGTTAATAGAGAAAATATTATGGATTGATCTGCTTAATATGTTTATGGATATAATTGAATAGAAATTTACTTACTTTACTTGCTTATGTATCCTACAGACCTTACGAATATGGGCGCCAATCCTCCATGTTAGTTTACTAATATTACTAATATTACCATTATTACTAATATTATCATTATAGCATGCCCTTTCTTGATCTCAAGGTAGAGTTGATTTTATAATATCAAATTGATTTATGTTGTAAAATCTTAACACAAAGATTGTTGACTCTGTACTTGCTTTAATTGTAATATGAGAGAAAGAGAAGTTGGTTCGCAATTAATCATAGTATATTTATTTTCAGAAAAATATATTTGTTTAAATGATAGATAAATATTACAACACTTATATCCAACTATACAACACTTATATCCAGATTACTAGACACATGGGATATTTAAATCCGTAACATAGACATAAATGGAAATATATATGTATATACCGTCTTCATCTCGATGGCACACCGCGGTAATGCTTTCGACTCAAAATTTTGGAGTCGCAGATTGTGATTTTTTTGTTGATATTAATATTCAAGATGGCTGATATAAGATGCCGATCATGTTTGCCGTATATTCGGAAATTTTGGGGTTGCTGATCACGATTTTTTGGTCAAACTTAGTATTCAAGATGACGGAAGGTGGCGGTAATTTTTATCATTTACGTTCCGAATCCATAGTTTTGTAATATGCTCACTATATTTTATAGCGCTTATAATCCAGTCGTCAGGTGGATAAAAGAGACTGCATTACTACTTGAATTACTAATAAGTACTTTGGCTTACGGCTCTTTTGTCATTATATTCAATATTTTAGTTTTATGGCGTCCTTGTCTGCCTGAAGTTTTTCGTTTTCTCTCTGCCTTATGTGCTCCTTTGCTAATTTCTTAAGTCCATTTTTTCCTCTCATGCAAGCCTTTCAATTGTAGTGAAAAAAACAACAATAAGCGGCTATCTGCTTCTCTTAGAGGAAGTGTCCTTCCTAACGCTTGGTACATCTAGAATATCACTTCGAATACTACTAATTGTATCATTTAAGATTTTGTTGTTTTTTTGTGCATTTAATTTCCTTGTCTCTTGTTCTTAACTATTTTTATAACATATAACCTGCTTCAATAACATATGGGATATATAACAGTCTCACGTTCTTACATACTATTTTTTATTTCAATTGAAGGATTAAGTATATCAAACCTCCCTTTTTTATCGATTTCGCCTAATTTTCCTGTCATAATTAGTATCACAATCATCTCTTCCATAATCTGAAGAGAGTAGTAACTTCCAGTCAGTCAGTCTAAAAATCTAAACACATGAAACAACCTATTCACAGAACTGGCTATAGAATTTTATTAGCCTCTATCATGCCAAATGTCCTAGGTAGAGGATTACTTATAGTGCCAAAAACTGGTACCATGACCATATTTAAGGTTTGTAAAAATTGATGGAAAAATAAATATGTACGGTTTTCCTGTCTTGTCTGTTGGAAGAACAAAGCGGAATTGAATTGATCATTACTATTGATCAAAAATGAAGCTTATAAGAAAACAAAGATTGTTTTTTTATGAATGCGCTAGGTCCAGGATAATGTGAGTTATGGCTCGTTGAAGAATACTTTTTTTGCAACAACTTGGTTTGGTAATTAAGTATTCAAAATAATGCATTCCATTTTTTATTACTTACTCATCACTATCATATGTAAAACTACTAATAACCATAAGCGTCCCGAAGCGAATCTTAGAACTAAACTCCAGAATGCCCATTCACCGTGGGCGTGAGGTATTCAAAGCAGGTTGTCAGGATTGGTATATTGCATTGCGTGTATTGTTGCTCTATTGCTTTGGCATCTTTTCCGTTTGACTTTTGCCGGTTATTGTTATTAGTATTAATAATTTCGTGCTCTCGGCTTTCCGTTGTTATGGTTTTCCGTCTATGACCTATGGCATTTATTGGATTTGATAGGATATTGCGGGTAGTTGTTAGTTTATTAGTTTTACAAAAATAATAAGCTTGGGTAAAGCGCTGGTCCAATATTTTTTATTGGACAATATTTGTTATGTTTTAAGCTCATGCTATGTTTTTTATCATGCTTTTGTATTTTGTATTATTTGTTTTATTTTATTTTGGTTTTTTCTACATTTCATACTATTAGTAAATGGGGTTGGACTCTTGGGTATAGATTTTTAGGGGGTATATACACTCCCCGGCACAAAATTCCGTCACCCTAAAATTTTGCCCAATTTTGATGTTTTATAACTTTTTTATTTTTCATCTGATTTTCATAATTTTTTTACCAGTCTGTAGATCAGTTCATTGCGTGTCTTTTTAATTATTGTACTAAGTCATATTTTTCGTCCAGGCAATATTATACAGGGGTAAATCAAAGTGTTGTTTTTTGTCGTAAACTCAAAACACCCTGTGGAAAAATTGAGGCGAATAATTTTGTTTACAAACTGTTTGCTGCCATCTTAGACGTATTGTAAACATTTTGTTTTTTGATTCATCCCATTATCTCATTTCTTCTGCGAGCAGCAAAATTTTAAATGAAACGCTGTTAATTTTATCATTTTTAATTAAAAAACATCGACGTTGGCTAAATACGCGGTTATTGTGACAGAATATTTGACAGTACAGTTAATTTAGTGTGTTGTCATCATGGTAACTACAGCAGACGTAGGTAGAATTGTTGCCTTAATAGAGGATGGCCGCAATAAGAGTTATGTCTCCCGTACTCTGGGAATTGCGCGGTCTACAGTTTGTGATGTTTGGAATAGGTATCTACAGACGGGAAACTTTATTAGGCGGCAAGGCTCTGGCAGAAGGAGAATGACCAGTCAAGCTGATGATCACTTTGTCATTATGAGTTCTTTAAGAGATCGAAGAGCTATTGCTGTGTATCTAAAAAATGACTTGCAAATGGTACGTCGAGTAAGTGTAAGTGAAAGAACGATACGTAGAAGATTGTTAGAAGCAGGATTACATTCACGAAGGCCAGCAGTATGTCCAAAATTGCTTCCTCGGCATCGACAACACCGACTGAGATTTGCAAGAGCGCATGCTGACTGGACTGTAGAACAGTGGGGAAACGTACTATTCACAGATGAATCCAGGGTTTGTTTAAGGTCGCCGGATGGTCGTGAACGGGTATACAGACGTAGAAATGAAAGATATGCAGACTGCACCATATCTGAGCGACTGCAATATTACGGTGGTTCAGTCATGGTTTGGGCGGGTATTTCTACCGATGCACGTACTGACCTTGTATTTGTTGAAAATGGAGCACTAACCGCCCACCGTTACATTGAGGAAATCCTCCAAGAAATTGTTGTTCCATCTGCTCCTTTCATTGGGAACCAATTTACATTAATGCATGATAATGCTAGACCTCACGTTGCACGGGTAGTGAGCGAATATCTGGATGAGGTTGGACTTCCAAGATTGGACTGGCCCGCATGTAGCCCGGATCTCAACCCAATCGAACATCTTTGGGATGTTCTTAAAAGAGCACTCCGTCGCCGTCCTGTGCAACCACTAACCTTGCAAGACTAACGGCTGGCGCTGACAGAAGAATATCAGGCTATTCCTCAAGACAGAATAAGTAATCTTATTAATTCGATGCCACGAAGAATGCCAGCTGTCATTGCTGCGAGAGGAGGACATACACGTTATTAAAATTTGTCTTTGTTAATTAATTTTGTGATATACCTAGTGGATGTTTTTGTTAATAAAAATAAGCTTGAAATCAGCGTTTCATTTAAAATTTTGCTGCTCGCAGAAGAAATGAGATAATGGGATGAATCAAAAAACAAAATGTTTACAATACGTCTAAGATGGCAGCAAACAGTTTGTAAACAAAATTATTCGCCTCAATTTTTCCACAGGGTGTTTTGAGTTTACGACAAAAAACAACACTTTGATTTACCCCTGTATAATATTGCCTGGACGAAAAATATGACTTAGTACAATAATTAAAAAGACACGCAATGAACTGATCTACAGACTGGTAAAAAATTTATGAAAATCAGATGAAAAATAAAAAAGTTATAAAACATCAAAATTGGGCAAAATTTTAGGGTGACGGAATTTTGTGCCGGGGAGTGGATATATAATTTAGGGAAGGATGTTTTGGGGGATTTCTAAATTTGGGTACCATTGCCGCTCTGATTGTGATGTTTGTGTGTGTGGTAAGTCTGTTTATAAATGGTGGTATAATGTGTGATTCTATGTGTATGTCTAATGTGTGCATACCTGTATTTTGGTGTAGTGTGGTTATTTTTGTGTGTGTGTGTTGAGTCGTGTGTTTGTAGCTAGTCGGAGATATATATTTTGAATTATTTGTAATTCTTTTTTCTACTGTTCGGTAACCCAAGGGTACCAGACTGGAGACGCATATATCAGAACTGGTCTGATATATGCCTTATATAGTGTGATTGCTGTTTTGGTGTCTGCGTGTAACATTATACTTCCTATTTGGACTAATCTATATTTGGCTTTGGTTAATATATCGCTTATTTCCTTTCCAAATTTAAAATTTCTTTCGATGTTTATTCCTAAATATTTTAATATTGTCATATTTTTAATGTTTATACCGCTGATGCATATTTTCAGATCAGGTGTTTTTGCTAATGTAGCTGTATCGTCTGCGTATAATGCAACAGTGGTCCGTGCATCGTTGGGATTTGGGATATCGTGCGTGTAAATATTAAATAATGTGGGTCATAGTGCCGAGCCTTGTGGTAGGCCAGATAGCACAGGGCGGGGTTGGGATGTGTCTCGTTTGACTGCTATTACAAAGTTGCGGTTGGAAATGTATGATTGTATTATTTTAATAATACGTATCGGATAATCCGCGATGTGTAATTTATTTAGCATCTACTTCTGTCTCGACTTATTTTTACTAAAACAATATTTTTGATCTTTGACCTTGAATGTAATTTTGCGCGGTGGTAGGATCGGTGGGTACTTTTAATATCCCATTTGTATCTGTATTCTACTTGTTTTATCATTATTATTTAACATTATTACCCTAATTTATTTAACTATTTTAGATATTTATTAGTCAGCCCAATTTAATGCATTGATTAATTTTGCTGGTGTTCTTATATTAGATATAACATGTTTACACTGTTGTTGAAAAAAAAGGAGAAAGAAACAAAATACTAAATAATAATTTAATTTAATTTTTTCTGATTTCAATTTGTTATAGTGTTAAGTAAGTATAAGGATACACAGTTTTACCCTAAAGATACAGGTTCACATTTTGTATATTATTACATTTGCTATTTTTTTAAAATTTCTATGTAATATTCACCATAATCAGCCGTCAGGTCGAGTGGGACAACACGTCGGGTGTAATAAACACTTTTTGTACGAGTTGCATACAATATTTTTTCTACGTTCATGCAAAAACCAAAAAATGTGTAATTTAGGCGGAATTAATGTCTAGGTGACATGTCATAATCTTTATGTCAAAACACCGTAGTAGAATGACAGATGCGTGCAATAAAAATTTTATTGCACTAGTGCAAGAAATAACTGGTTTTTGCATTAAATATAGTTCAATAAAGTTTTGTTTTTTCATGAACGTAGAAAAATATTATTTGCAATAGTATATTTAAGATATTTCAGCTCTATGCGATTTTCAGCTATATGCGCATTTTCAGCTCTATGCCATTTTTTGCGGTTACGGCTTTCTTTTGCCTTTTGACAGTATTAAAAGCAATCCACCCTAGAATAGTCGTTTATAATACTTAACACAAAATGGTCCCACTATGCAATAATCAAATTGTTTTGTTATTCTTATAGAATGGTCATCATTCCCTGTAAAATTTGAATTATTTACGATTTACGGTATTTAATAGTACACTTAAAAAATATTTGACTGGTATATTTTTGCTTAGGCACGTTATTTACTACATTGATAACACTCCAGATTTAAGGGCGTATTAATTAAAATCTAGTTGGCATCATGGCAAACATTGAAATAAAGTTTACAAACCGTTCCGATTTTATAGAAGTTCGATACGTGGATGGTAAATAAAATTCTGTTTATTCATCTAATTTTGAATATAAAACAGATACACCAAGCGCTATCGGATTTATGATAACAGGGAAAATGTGAATTGAACATCGCCTATAAAAACAAATGTGGTTTAAATTTCACATGTTTACAATAATAAATAACGGAACGTAATTGAAATTACATGGATTTCTACTTTTACATAAGCCCCAGTGATAGCTTATTCTGCAATACAGTGCATTGAATTTTAACGGCTTATTTTTCTTGCAGCATGGGTTAGAGCTTAAATTACTTAATTAAAAATTAAAATACAGAACCGACACCAAATATGGTGATTTAACGCAACTTACCCTTATTATTTTATTCTGCAAAATTTCACCCGCAGGCGTTTTATAAATTTCCAAAACTATATTGAGTATTTAAAACCTCATTCAATAACTGCTCGACATTTCCAACGGATGTTTTAATAAATGTTCAGTTATTTTAAATTTTCAAGTATATTATATAGAATTTCTCCTAATAATACAGACGCTAGCTATCGTTCTGTATATTTCATAGGTCCACCAGATAACTCATTTGCAAAGTCAATTTTATGGTTTACGATATAAGATTTTTCAGGTTTCCACCCTTGAAAATGGGCAGTTCTTTCATAAGCCGTTTTACGTGGTAAGTACAGGTCTAATTCTATCGTTTTTGCCATTAACTGCAATTAAAATTAATATAAAATCGATTTTGCCGTATTCGTATTTTCTATAGGTATCGGAAATGAAACGCGCGGCTCATTTTACTTATATAAGACCATTTTTGGGGACCGTTCTTATAACGTTCTTACATATTATATAAATTTAAAGGTGTACTGCTCAGAAAAATCATATGGTTTCCTTCGAAAAATCGACAGACTCTTCGATCCTTCTACTTTTATATAGAGGACGGATGGACGTTTAAAAAAAGTTAATATAAGTCGAGTAAGCCGATATATTTATATAAGTAATAAGCCAACGGTTTAATGGGAAAAATTAAATAAATATTTTATCCGTTTTACCCCTGGAAAAATAGATTTTACTACGCCGCTGCTTTTTTACGAAAATTTTGATATCGGAAATTAAATTTGTACCTCATTTTTAGTGTATAGTTCCGTTGTCAGGTTTATATGATAATTTTTTGAATATTCATATCTTTATGGGAATTACACATCCCAACTCACATCTTGAATAAATAAAGAAAATTTGCATGCCAAAATCATATTTTTAGTTTTAATACATGACCACCCTGTATAAAAATCAAACTGGCCATTTTTGGACTTGGTAACCAAATGATACTAAATATGTACGTCTCAGTATAATGCCACAAAAATAAATAGTGGACCTCCCAAAAACACAGGATGTTACCTAGGGTATGGGCTAAAAACACTCTCTCGAATCTACTTGACGAGGTGCCACTATGTTCATTCGTTTATGCATGATGATCTCCCCTTCATTTTAGTATTATGGTTAGAGATTTTTTAAATCATTAGTATCTAAATAAATGGATTGGAAAATGATATAATTGCCCACATGTTTGGCCTCCACGATCACCAGATTTCACCAAAGGTCAGTTACTTCTATGAGGAACGTTTAAAGAATTTGGTAATCTTCAGGTCGCGTCCCGGGCAGTATTGTGGAATCGCATTACGGATTAATGCGCATGCGATAAAAACTATTAGCAGTTATTGCTATTTTCGATGAAGAATAAATTGATACCTGAGAAAACGGTGATCATTTTGAACAATTTCTATAACGTATCAGTGAGAATTGTATCTTATTTCTGTTGCAGATTATATGTGTGTTTTCTATTAAATTATTGTTATTCCAAGTTTTTTCCTGATCGTCAAGTTTGACGTTTAATTTTATAGCCAACTTTTGCCAACAAGTTTTCGATGATTTTAAGTAACACAGCTACCATACGTGTTTTTAGTCATTCGGGTTTTCGTTAAAAAAGACAAAGTTTATTGAAAAATAAAAAGGGTAAGGAAATCAAATTCCCCATAAAATAAAGTTATAATTTTTAAACTCCGCCAACGGATTAAAAAATTCTGTCACATTTTAATGGTGCATCATTCCTTATCAACACTTTAAAATGCTATAATTGAACTCGACCTTACTATCGATTAATGCCCATAATGCCCTCACACCCTGTCAAATATGGTTTTTATAAGTGCAAGTAAACATAACTGATATTGATTTTTTCTCGAAATTTTCCGAAATTCCTTCTCAGGGGTGCAACTTAGTATAAAATTAAATTTAAACAGCATATTTTGGGTTCTCCTACATGCCCCCGCTCTGTGTCGGTTCTTATGCGAAACACCCTGTATATCTCCTTTTGATGCACTTGTCGTATCGAAACATATACATCGTTTATCATGCATTTCAGTTCATCAGTTTCAGTCTGTCCGAATGAATTCACAATAGAAAACGCAGCGTGTTTTCTGTTCTGCGTGTTGGGAAATTTAGAAAGTTCACGCAGGTAATTAATTTCAATTTTCCCGTAGAAATCCGTCTCACGTTAAATAAAGTACTGGAATTATTTGGTACCACTCCCTGGAGTGTTGTTATACACGATATTAAATCAGCTATAAAGTAGGGATCATTCAAACTAATGCGTAGATTAAATTTTAGAATTGTTGCCAATTGAATGGAAAATGTCTTACGTGAATTTCCGTGTGAATGTTCGACTGGTCCCTAATTTATTTTACGGTGCGATTTATGGTTATTATATTTCTTTCACTCAACTCCCAAGATTGATGCAATGTTTTCCATCATATATTCCTCAAGGAATATATGATGATTAGTGAATTTAATTTATTTTATCATCTTTATATTATGTGCGACACATCGCAATATAGCATCATAAATCATTTTTAATCCATTTTTTTCATATCCATGTTTACATAAATAGTAAAAAATATCAATGTTGGCCCAATACCAGTCCCTTGTGATTCTCGCGTAATGGCATGAAGCAAGATCTGCTCAAAACATTGTTCCATCGTCCGCATGATGTGTGTTCGGAAAACTGAAGCGGTTTGAGAGACATCTCTGGATGTAACACTCTACATTTAAGGCTTCACCCCGAACAACACCCATGTAGGGTTGCGAAATGAAGCCAGACTCGGAAACTACACACCATACCAAAATTTTGTCCTCAAACATTTTTTGCCACATCATCCCACATCATCAGGGACATTTTCATAATTGTCCGTTTAGAAATTATCACTGCCCTTCATCTCAGAGTTGGACAAAGTGAAATAATTTTCATCGTATATCATGTGATTTTCCAAAAAAAATATTTAGACAATTGTCTTGATTGTTAATATTTCGAAATATGTCATTAAGAAATTATGGTCCTAATGACATTTTACACCGATATGCAGATGTTGAGCGAAACATTTTGTAATTCAAAAAGTTTTTGATTCACTCACGTAACTAACTGACCTGAAAACATTTAAAACGCTCCAAAGCAGTATAAAGTCTGCCATTGCAGTAAATAATTTGCCAATAATATTCGAGGGTGTCGTTGCTTTTGAAGAAAACACAGTTGAAAAACAATGGGAGATTTTTTTGGGAATTGGAAAATAATCCAGACAGGACCTTTTATTCGATCAACAGTATTAATAATCTTCAAAACCAACGACACTTACGAATATTATTAGCACAGTATGCATTGCAATGGCATATTTTGAAGTATTTGACTACTGCTTTAAAGCGTTTTAAATGTTTTCATATCGGTTAGTTACGGGTTACGGGAATGAATCAACAACTTCGAAAATATAAACATTTTTGGATATCAAAATGTTTCGCAGAAAATCGACATATAGCAATAACTCCTCTAATAAGGACAAAGTGCTTACTTTAAATATCATGGTGACGTCACGCTCTGGGGGCTTCACCCAGATGGAGGCTAATATACTCTCTAAGCTAATTCAACAGGCTCGTCTAGGTCGGTCGAAGCGGCGATGCCAGAATGTGTTCCAGTGTGACGCTTCTCTGCCTATATGTTGTACTGTATTTAGAATGTAAACAAATTAGAATGTAAACAAAATAAAGTAGCTTTCTCATTAGTCAATTATCAAATCAAATTGGCCGCAAAAAGTCATTAAGAGGCAAGCAACTAACAACTCTCGTGTAAATTGTAATTTGGCAACCCTGTTAACGATGTTTTGTTTTGGGTTTTAGTATAGGATGCCGCCACGTGCCAACAAAAACACCTCTAGAGGGGATATTGTTATTGTTATTACACGCGCGCTTGCCTAGTTCCTAATCGATTCTTGATCTTTTTTAACGGTTTATTTGTTGCGGTATAATATCATAATGCCCCAAAATTATTGTGTCCCCGGTTGTACAGGAAATTACGAAACCAGTGGAAAAGTTCGGGTGTTTCGTTTTCCCAGAGACGAAGAGTATGGCAGAAAATGGCTCTCTGAAATTCCACGTGAAAGTTTTGTGCCGAGTGACAATTTGATTTTAATTAAAATTTTAATTTGATTAAAAGATTTTATTTACAAAATCTCCCAACAGGACACAAAAACTGGTGAGATCGAAAGTTATTTTAGCTTTATCCCTATTAAAAGAAACTAGCGTAACAAGTAAATTTCCGAACTGTCCCAAATACTTGTCAAAAAAAATATCGTATCGAAAAAGCAAAGACCAAAAATTTACAGAATTACATGAAATACATTTTCAGACATACATACAGACATGTCAAAGCTTAAACATGTTTTGAACTTTATATCCAATGTACTTAAAACTTAAAAATAGAGGACGAAAATGTTTCACAAGGAATTGAATTTATTTCTGATCAACTTAAATTGCGAACATTTTCAAAAGAACGTTATAGATATTCCACTACCACTATGGTTTTTTGTTCAATTTTATATACAATTAGTCCTCATGTATATAGATATTTACGAAATCGTGGACCTATAATTTTGTCCCATCCCGAAACAATCAAAGGAGTCTGTAATGGTTTTCTAACTGATCCTCATATTGATGAGAAGAAAACTTTTTTAACATATGCACAAAAAATCTTTAAATATTTAAAAGATCAAGACAAATATGTTAGTTTACTAGTGGATGAAATCCACATTGATCCATATTTAGATTATAAAGGTGGTAATGTTGTAGGAGCTGCAATAAATAATAACGATTCGTTAGCGACATTTATGATTACTAGCATTTGTTCAAATTTTAAGGAAGTTGTTCATATTGCTCCTAGTTCTAAAATTAATCACGAATTACTTTTCAGTTTTCTTAAAACAATTAAGCATCTAGACTCTAATAATTAGACACATGTAATCTTGACTCTATTTCGAAACAGTTAACAGTTAACCATTTAAATTATTCTTTACCTGTGTTTTTCATAGACTCCGATAGATTTATGCCGTAATATCTTTGTTTAGTTTGATCTTTTTATTGATCTCCAAAACTACATTAAAACGATTTCCTAAATAACTACATAAAGCCCGTAATAACATAAGTATCTCGTAGGCCTCCGGATGGTGACGTCACGAGGCAGCACTTTGTCCTTGTATTAGAGGTGTTGTTGCATATAGGCGTAAAATATCATTTGGAACATTAACAATTAAGAAAAAAATATTAACAATTAAGACTATTTTCTAAATATTTTTTTGAAAAATCATAAATTTGACAGTCGCCAGATGTTAGCTGTCAACTTTGAATTACTGTATTTTTAATTTAGTTATTTTGGATGAGAAGTGATTGTCAACAAAATTTATATATATATATATATATATATATATATATATATATATATATATATATATATATATATATATTAGCTTTGAAGTTCTTTGCTATTCATATTTATTTTGTGAAAAGTAATCTTGGGTTTGTAGCATTTCATTACTTTATTCATTATTTAATTCAATACAATAATTTCATTATTGTAATGAAATGCTACAAACCCAAGATTACTTTTCACAAAATATATATATATATATATATATATATATATATATATATATATATATATATATATATATATATATATATATATATATATATATATATATATATATATATATATATATATATATATATATATATATATATATATATATATATATATATATATATATATATATATATATATATATATATATATATATATATATATATATATATATATATATATATATATATATATATATATATATATATGTGTGTGTGTGTGTGTGTGTGTGTGTGTGTGTATAATTTATAGGACACGATCATTTCAACACGCTTCATGTTTGCGTCTTACTGGCCAAATTAATTGCCGTGGCTGTCACATAAGAAGCAGAAGTGATATATTAAATAAATATCGTGTAATATTATGAAAGGAGCGAGACATCGGACGCAGAAAAAGCATTGTCCTGCGCAAAACTTTGAACATATTATTTATTACCCGGAATCTTTAGTATTCCGACATTGACCCAATATTTTTTAGCGTCAAAACTCCAAACAAAATTTGTATTCCGGCGTGTCTAGCCGAATGGAATCTGAATACTTTTCAAATAGTTCCCCCAGGTTTCGAGGTTTAAAATATAAATATCACTGTACCATGAATTTTCGCACGAAGAAGTATAGAATATCTCGCAATCTCGCATACATTAAATTTCGTAACACTGTTCGTAGTGTTGCTACACGCCGCAACCGCAAAAGCCAATGTAACGAGTCATAAGTAATAGTAATAAATACTTTATATGGCTTGTAAAGCTGCTTAACCGCTGTATTCAAATATTATATAGCAAAAACCGTGGTGAATGCAAATGTTAGGTTAGCAATCACCCGGACTGCCGCCACAATTTATGCCACTTGAGACGCTCACATGCAGAATTGCATAGGTAATTTTAATCAGGGTCCCTGGTCACTGGAAACTTCCATGTAGTGAAGTCATGTTTTGGCAAATAATTATTACAATAAAGACTTAAATTCAGGCTAAACTTTAGTCGTCTATATACGGGCATATCGGTTTCAATGTCGGACGAACTAATACTAATATATATTTTACAGCAGAAACTTTGGTAAGTAAAATGGTCTACAGGTAGATTCCTTGAACCATTGCTGCCAACCAGTTATAACTAGAATGCAGCTGTTTTCACATAAAACTTAGCAGGTACGGTATAATTTTAAGATTGAAATAATTACTTGAGAAGTGCTAAATAATATGCCTCAATACTAATTCAAATCAAATAAATATACTATTTGACGACAGTTTATATTCAGCACACGTTTAAAAGTTTGGTTTGATTTATTGATTTGTTAAGAAACACGATCGATGAAAAACGATGAACTAACTGGAACATATAAGTGGGTAACGGTATGGTAAGAGTAGAAATATGGCTAGAAAAATAGCGATCGACCACCATCAACACTGGCAGTGGCAATGGCAATGGCAAATAAGAGAGTTGAAAGTCTGCAATTAATATTATACCTTAGATTTCATATTAGTATATTGAGAAACAGAACATCAATATAAATATTCGATTAGGTTGTCTATACAATTAAGAATAAAAGTATTGCTTGAGGTCTTAAACAATATTTCAAATTCTTTAAAATTCTCTAAAAATCAAAATACTATACTATTATACTATTCATAACTATAATACTATTCATAACAATTTAATTTTGATAGAAGATTGGGAATATTGTTTTGATTCATTAATTGATAGATTAATATAGATAAAAGAAGATGAGAGAAGAACAACGAGAACGTAGCAGTGGATCTACAAAAATAACGAAAGACCGCCATCGACAATGGCAGACGAAAATAAATAGATCTATTAATAGCAAGTGGACTGTCAATAGTGAAATTCGAAATTAATAATAAAATATACACAGATACAAAAAGAATCGTGGAGTGCGCATCAGAGATCCGCTGCACTTAGGCCCTATTGGGCTCCTTTGCTTCCTCCGCGAGGGAAATGTATCCCTAGGCCATCGACCAGCCTAATTTTGTACAAAAGGTGATGATGTTGCCCAGGGGCATTTCCCTTAAGTTGGCCATATCCATAGCCGTAGCCATAGAACAACGTTCCCCCAATATGGATTCTCTGGTCGATGACACGGCGGGACATTCACAAAGTACATGCTCGATTGTTTCATCTTCTTGTTCACATCCTCTGCAGATTGGTGTGTCACCTTGTCTCATGTTATAGAGGTGTTTCCTTACCCGGCAGTGTCCGGTTAGGATTCCTGTAACAAATCGCAGTTTACCCCTGGATATTGCCAGATAGCTCCTCGCCTTTTTTGTGGGTGTCTTCCTTTATTAATTGGAGTTTCGCTGCAACTGGTAGTGTACTTAAAGGACCAAGCCCAAGGATTCTCAGGCTGGCTGCGTTCTAGGCCAGTTTGTCAGCTTCTATATTGCCGTTGCATTGTGAGTGTCCTTCTGACACTCTGGAGATATCTGGAATATATACCACCGCCTGATCTATCCTTTTTCTTTGATCCGTCCGTTAAGACATAGTTTCCACCTTCAACGCCGGCCTCGTCTTCACCAGTAATATGTATGGTGTAAGGTTTATCAAAGACAAACCGAGGCGGAACACCATCTGCACATGCCTGTAAAAGGGGTATCTTTCTGACAGCCTCAGTCCACAGGCGGCTTCTGGTTGATTAGAAAATAAGTGTTCATAAGATTTTAATAAGTGAAATTTTGATGAGTGGCCAAAGAAATAGTATTCGTTAATATATAAAACAGTATACCTAATATCAATCGAAAAGTGGCTCTTTGATATCTGAAATAGCCTTTATTTCAGCTTTAAGAAAACAACCTTAAATCTATTTTAATGAAGACATTTTAAAGAAGATTTCTTACTAACTTTTTGTATGTGAATGCGTCAGTTTTAACACAAAATTCATCTTACCAAAATTTATAATTTAGTGGGCCAAATTGGAGCCGGAAGCCATTTTGATTTGGCGCTGTTCGGAAAAATAACCTTTGTATCAGCAGAAATTATTATGCCAAATTTCAAAATTATATCACTAATAGCCATTTTACAAGCATATGTAGCCTGTTTGTCGCCCTAAGAAAAGGTCAAGAGACGTCCTGAAATAGAAACCCATCACTGTTGGAAAATATAAAAAGAAAAAAACATTCAAGTCATACAATGGGGTTGGAGATAAGATTGGAAATATACACTTACAGTTTTACGCCTGCTGGTCTCCTTTATGCTGTGGTAATTCCTACCTACAGCAGTATATTTATGCTTTACGCTACGATTTGTAAATTATTATAGTTTTGCTTATATTTAAACGTGATTTAAACTGTTTGCAAATCTTGTGATTGATCAGAAAAGATGCTGCAGTTGGATTTTTGTTGGTGCGAAAATTCCGAAGCAGTTGGATAGCCGCTCCAAGGAGCTTGTAGCAAATTTGAAAGAGTATTTTGAGGCAGAACGTGAAATAATGGGCCACTTTTATTGCTGTTAAATAGGTAACGAATACAATTTAAAAGTTTTGTTTGTTCACTTTTCTTATTTCCAGCGACTGGCAGAAGCATTAAAATAAAAAATTTCTGCGGTTCGTAAGATTTCACAAGCAGTGAAAAATAACGAACTGATATCGTCGCCATCAAAAAACACATTCTTATACTAAGATGGTCACCAATAATGTAACACTTCAAATTAGTGAAATTCGAATTTTTTTATGTACAAAGTACATATTAGGAGTAGGTATATCTGGTACATATTATTATATATTGCAATAGGTACAGTCAGTTGCCGCCTCCCAAAAGTGCACGGCATATTTTTCTACTTTGATTGTAACTTTGACTCATTCATAGTTAATTTTGGCTCATAATTAGTCAATTTATACGTTAAAAGAATTTAATTCTGAACATTATGTCATATTAATAAATTTACTTGTCAGAATATTAATACAAAATAGCAAAACATTTAAATGATGTGCAAAGGGCGAGGGCTATAGCCAAAATTGAAGAAAATTGTTCCCTGGCTGATTTGAATGCTAGCAAAAGCTGCATATTTAAAATTAAAAAGACATGGGACCAGGAACCATACAATACAAAGAGCAGCAAGAATAGGAATTGGTCAAGTTTCCAATGAAATTCAAGATAACGCTCTGATTGAATATATTCAACAACATCCTTTTGAAACAGCTGATAATGCACGAGAAGAGACATTGTTTCCGGGGTCTGTCAGGACTGTGCAAAAACGGTTAAAACAGTCTCATATAAAGAACTGTGCTGCTGCTCCAAACATTTTTCTATGAAATCACCACAAGCAAAGAAGGATGGAATTTGCAAATAACTTGATAGATAATAACATTGAATTTTGGAATAATGTGGTTTTTTCTGATGAAAAACATTTCAATCTTGTCACAGTGGACGGCTCCGTAGACCCGTAAATACTAGGTTCCAGAAAAATTATACGAGGTCCATCAATGTTAGTGGGCGCTTTTCAATAAACGTTTCGGCATGGATAAGTGTTCTTGGGCCCGGAATTTGTTGAAAAATTAATAACAGATTTACAGCACTAAATGATTAAAATATTTTAGAAATTGTGATGTTACCATCAGTTACGCAATTTTTTTCTGGGAATTTTCTCTTTCAGCAGGTGAACAATTTTTTAATGATACTTCTTTTAAGATTTATTCACAATTTTTGTTAATAGGATAATTGCCCAATTCGCACGAATAGCGAGATATTGGACCCATCCAATATCTCGCCATCCAATATCCATCCAATATCTCATATAATGATATTAATATTTTACCTTGGCCCGCAAAAAGTCCATACTTGAATCCTATCGAAAACGTTTGGAGTTACGTAGCTAAACATATTTATAAACAACGTTTCAGACCTCAAAACGCTACTTAGCTTTAGGAAGTAGTTGAAGATGCTTGGGAAGCACTTGCGGATAGTTATAATATGAAGTGTGTTAGTGTGTGTATAAAAGTGTGTTAGCAGCTAACGGTTCTGCTATAACATATTAATTTTTATTTACCAAACTTTTTCCCCATAAACAAATTTTCCATTTTCTTATTGCACGTCACTGAACAATTTTAGAACAAAACCCGATTTATATTAACGAAAAATGAGAAAAATTACTGTGGCAACGGAGAGTGGTGCACCATTGGGAGGCGCATCTGACCTCGAACTTGACTTTTATTGCTTTGGAAAATATAATAAATGTGTACATCTGGAGCCGCGAAATAAAATTAAGTAGCACAATAAGCTCCAAAATTATGTTTTTATTAAAATGTTTTGACCACCGATTTGGCATAAATGGCATCCACTCAAAAACATTATTTTTATTACTGGCTACCCTAATATTATAGCTACCCTAATAATTAACTAGCAAACTTATTTGTCATTTACACAATCATCTCTTAAGAACATGGGTCATAAATAAGTAATCTTACCTAATTTTCCAAGAATTTGTTTATTGCACCATAACCCCAAAATACAAATGAAATTTCATTAATACCACAGTCTGACAGACTTGGCAACAATGTTCGCTGTTGGCTGACGTGCAACTGTTGTCGTTTTGAGTTCCCTATACCTATAATAATGTCCCCTTGAAGTAATATCGCGAAATTACACGATTAGCTGCTGCACTATGTGTAACAGAGTTAATAAGTATTATTTAACTCGTTTAATCTCAACCCTCACAAGCCCATTTATCCTAATGATACGGCAATTAGACTAGTGTCGGATATAGAAGATTTTATTTTAATTACAATTTCTAATTTTCCACCAAGTTAAACAGTATTCGTGCCGAGATTTTGATG
Organism: Tetropium fuscum; assembly: GCA_964058915.1. Taxonomy (NCBI): domain Eukaryota; kingdom Metazoa; phylum Arthropoda; class Insecta; order Coleoptera; family Cerambycidae; genus Tetropium; species Tetropium fuscum. Next base: position 127,066 of record CAXKVY010002302.1, read on the forward strand.
CATAGTCTGCAGTTTTTGTCAAATCTCGCCTGTGAGTGCGGACCCAGCGGGTTTCAGCAACTTGAGCCTCGGTTTCAGTTTACACTGCACAATTTAAGAAATTCAAGAGCTTTATTCAAATGTTTTTAGAGCAATACCAGCACTTGTACTAATTAAAAATATATTGTGTGTGCTTATCGTGGCTTAAAGGCCCTGTCCTTATGTTTTTATACTGGGATTTAATTTAATTTGCATACTGCAGGATATATTTCAAAGAACTCGTTTCCCTTACATTCGGTGAAAATTCCGGTTATCCTGCGATTTTAAATGCGAAACGTAGTCAAGAAGGGCAATGCATAGTGGTAAATAATTACTTGAATGCCTTTCTATTTCTTACACCTCGCCCAACGAACACAGTTCATTGGCAAGCAAACATAATATAATGAGGACATTTTCGAACTACACTTATAATAGCGACTGCGTGACCGATACCATGTGTATAAAAAGGCATTTGTTAATTATATTGTTTTCCGGATTTTCAATAGGAAACGGTTATCTAAATATAATGATTGCTGTACATACAGTATACAGTATCTTTGAATATTAGTTAGTTGCGCATACTAGACGAGGTGTGGCATGCAGGATTAACATACTGCAGTCTACTAAAGTCTGATTAAAGTGTTCCAGAATCTCTAACCAAAGTAAATTAAAACGTGTGTGTAAACTTCTCTATCACATATGGAGTTCTTCAAGGTAGCGTCTTAGGACCACTACGGTACATATTTTACACAACTTATCCACCTACTAGTGACACAATACGGATATAATCTCCGATGGCACAGCTAATGTTATACAAGAAAATTAAGCCTAAATATCATAAATAATAGTTTTACCTATCTATTGAACTTCTTTGTAATTATAAGCATTTTTATGATGCGAAGATATGAAACATGTTGAGCAGATATGAGCAATTTAAACAAAAAAATCCCAAAAAAATGTTTTTTTATTTCTCAATAAATTCACTTGCTATTGATCAAAATCGTTTAAAACCTTGTGTGAATACAAACAAAAGTTCGTTCTACTGCGGATTATTTTTAGTTTTCATTTGATACTGAATTGAAAGAAGAATTAATTGTAACAAAAATACAGGGTACAAAAAAGGGAGTTTAAGGCACTCGAATGTGAAAGTATTGAGTTTTTTTCACATCCTGTATATTATTTTTTGCAAACTAAAAATATATCGTAATAGAATGGACCTTTCTATATACTTAGACAAGTTTTCAAACGATTTTATTTAAAACAAGTTAATTTCTTGAGAAATTAAAAAAAACATTTTTAATTTTTTTTCTTTAAATTAGAAAAACTGCTCAAAATATTTCATATCTTCCCATAACAAAAAATAGTTATAATTACAAGCAGAATTCGCAACAAAATAGAGGCTATTCCATTAAAGAAAATGTATTTTTATAACGCCACAATTTTCTGGTAATATGTAATTTCGTAAATATCAAAAAATAAAAATTCATGACATACTGAACTTCTGTAATGAACTTTATTTTCTAACTCTTAGGATTTTTGAGATGGTAGTGGACCATCTTACACCCTGTAGTTAACATTGACGTAGCTGAACTTAATGATCGTGACATACATGTGAGGCTCTAAAACTATAATACAACATACATTGTTTAATATAACCTCAAAATCAGATGTTAATATCGGTATTACCATAGTAGCAATATAACACATAAAAAAATATTAACTTCAATCACCATCGCGTAACTGACACATAATACATATACATACCCATGCCTACGCCGACTTATGATTATTCATTTATCATTTGTTAAAAACTCTGCCAAGTTGTGCATTCATTCACTAGAACAAGTGAACTACAACGTTCCTTGAGATGGTAAAACATAAATTATTGGTACCTCATCTCGAGTCTCGAGATATTTTTCATAAACTAATGGTTCGAACCTAATGGTAAAATGTTACGAACCTGACGTAGAAACCTAGGAACACATATTTTCACGCAGTGGAAATGTCTAAAAATAATATTTAATTGTTTACTTAGGAAATATATTAAACAAACACTCCAATATGATAATTATTTTGTTATCAAATACTATTATGTTCGGCTATATTCGTTGTTGTATTCGTAATAATCATGGTGGGACCGTGACGCAACTTAACGTTTTTCAAATATAAAAAAATGTCGTTGAAATGATGAAAAAAAAATATAGACCCTATATTTAAAAAATATATAAATTAGATTAAAAAAATGACAAAAAATATAGGCCCTATATTTAAAAAAAATATATATTAGCTTCCTATAACTACATTTTGAATGAAAAGATCCATTAACTACAAATTAACCCAAGACAACCAATGGTGAAATTAAATGAGACATACCCACCTATCTAGAAGACTAGAAGAGCCAAATATAAGGAAATATGGTTAGAAGACTTAACAGAAGGTTCCCATCGCAGGGAGACCTTTCGTCGCGATTGTAAAAGAACACATAGCTCTTACGAGAGAACAATAGCTCATAAAATGAAATGATGTATTGTCATTGCTAATAAAAGTACGTACTAAAAAAATACTTGTTGTATTGAATTAATCCGTAAATCAAGCTATGAAATCACGTTCCATTATATAGATTTGTGTAGCACAATCTAGCCGTTATGTCATTTTTATCTCCTCGAAGCATGAGGTGAAAACTTTACCGATTAACTACTACTAAAGAAAAGTTTATGATTGGAAAACTTCGCTGTATTAAATTAGGATGTTAATTACAAGAGGTATTGGATGCAATATAAGAGT
>CAXKVY010002303.1:0-17500 GCA_964058915.1 Tetropium fuscum
ATCTACGATGTACAAACAGAAAATGAATGCAACATACCTTTTAATGATTTGGTTAAACTTAGTGAACACAGATAAATGTATATTAGAGAGCAAAAATAAGGTAGAAGAGCGAAGTAATTAAAAATGAGCGACTATATCCTAAGTAGACCCTTGTGGTGGGAACAACAGAACACTCGCTTGACAGAAACATTAACAGTAGTTGTTACACTTCAACTAAACGAGGTAAACGAGGAAAGACGGTTCCTATTATATTAACACCGAATGTCAGAGAATCTATTGATTTACTTATCAGCCATAGATATGAAGCTAATATCGCAATGGAGAATAGATTAGTAGTTTGTATTCCGTTGGGTACAGACGTGTGTCGAGCTCCATATGTGATTAATAAAAACAATAGTAAAATGTAAACATTTAAACAGCAGTTTCTAAAGTAGGCTATATTATAACCTCGATACCGCCGTGAACAAGTGCAAGTGTGTATAATAAAAATAATAATGAAATGTAAACATTTAAACAGAAGTTTTTAAAGTAGATCATATTATAACCTTGACACCGCCTTGAACAAGTGCAAAAATCTAAATTGAAATTAAATCTAAAATTACTTCAAAACAAATAGCATCTGCATGAAGTGAATGAAGTACAGGAAATATCAAATCAACAACTACTCAATGAGATTTTACAAAATTGTAAAGACTATAAACGTACCATTGAAGCTAGCGAAACCGTCTACTGTTGAAGATATAAGAATTAAACTATAAAATAAACACTTTAGAAACTGAAAACCATCATCTTAAAAAACAAATAGAAGCACAAGACCATAGGAGCAAAAAAACAATATCGTAATATTTGGATTGAAAACAGATAAAGTTACCACACAGAGTCTATATCCCAGCCGCTGAAAGAATTGTTGGATGTTAAATTAAAAGAAACAGAGTTTAACGATATATATCGCCTAGGTAATCTAGATACAGTCCCATAAAGGTGGAATTTTCAAGTTATTTAAATAAAATTAAAGTCTTAGAAAAATGTTACAAACTAAAAGGAAAACATTACTATCATACATGACCAAACACCTGAGAAAAGACAAGAAAATAAAATACTGAGGAAACATCTAAATCAGCTTCGACAGAAAAAGAATAGTAAATGCCTAATAAAAAATAAAACTCATAGTTGATGGAAAGACCTATACTGCTGAACAATTAGAATCTGAAGAAGACCTTCACTTACCCTCAACAAACAGTGCACCGTCGACTCCGACCTTACAACGTCAAGAAGATATAAAAGAACGACTTATTATAGATACTACGGAATCGAGATTGAGAGCTCAAGCTCTACAGACCCTCAACACCGGCGCAATAAAAAAACAATGAAGACTTGTATGCATTAATGACAAACTTAGAAACCGTTCAGTGAAATAAGTATATTTAAATCTTTACTTTAAAAATTATCTTTTTTTCTTCTTTCACTGTTATAAAAACTTATTTAATAACCTATTATTTAATATTAGTTTAAATATATTTTTTCTCAAAATTTATGGTGACATAACACCATTTAGCATAATATCTACAGACTTTATATATTGTCATTTTTTTATCCTTTACAAATAGATCAGTACATAAGGGACTTTAAAACAACTAACACAGAAACTTTCAATTTACAAAATCACAAAGAATGTAAAGAAATCTTAAATGTAAGTAACAACATAGCAAACTTAAAATAATACAAAGTAACATACGAGGCATAAAAAAAAATCTCGACGGGTGCAAAATATTTCTAAAGAGCATAGGTACAAAATTTGACTGTATTATTTTGACAGAAACATGGAACATAAAAGATACAACTTTATATAACCTAGATGAATATGATATGATATACAATCATGGAGATATAAATCAGAACGATGGTGTTGTTGCATATATCAAATCGAATTTACAATATACCTGCCGTGTTATTATTACAGGTGAAATTAAAGCCCTCAGAATTAAAATACAGATAAAAGGAGACAATAACATTATCATAACAGCTCTCTACCGATCTCCATCGTTAGATCCCAATGTATTCAACAATCACCTGCAAAACTATTTGCAAGTAGAGAACATAAATCATCTACAATAAATAACTTCACTAGAGTACAAGAGAACACCAAATCATGTCTAGATCATATATTTATTAAATGTAAAGAAATAAGTAACATAGATTTTACCTTACCATTAATAATAGAAACAGATATCACTGATCACTATCCTATAATATTACAAATAGTTTTACAAAAAATTAAAGAGCCAGAAAATATTTATCAATTAAGTAGTACTATTTAACTATATAAACTTGCAGAAATGTTTTGACGAAATCTCTTGGGAATCGGTTCATAATGAACCAAACATTGACATTGCAACAAATAAATTTATTAATATAACAATGGAAACTACTGACAAATGTACTACAGTCAATAAAAATAAAAGAAAATATACAGAAATCAACATGGATAACCAATGCTTTAGTAATTTCTATTAACAAAAAGAATGATATGTTTACAACATTAAAGAGAAATCCCAATAATATAGAACTAAGAACACAATATATAAATTATAAAAATAAATTAACCTCCTTAATAAAAAAAAAGGAAAATATTATTACTATAAAAATAAAATAAACGAAAATCAACTGAATTCCAAAAAAACTGTGGAATATAGTACAAGAAATTACAGAACAAAATTATAGAATTATATAATTATAGAACAAAAATAAATCCTGCAATGAATGTATCATGCTTAAAAAGTGAAAATGGAAGCACAGTAAATTGTGCGAAAGAAATTTCAAATGAATTTAACAAATTATTTTCAAGCATGGGCAAAACATTAGCTAATAAAATATCCAAAAACCCGAATTTCAAAATAAAAAGGAGTATTAGGCCAAATTCTTTTGTTAATTCTTACAGATGCTAATGAAATCAAACATGTAATAACATCAGAATTAAAAAATAAGACCACCTGGAGTAGACAATATTAAGGCTGAAACTCTGAAGCTAATAAGCCAATACATATTGACACCCTTGGTATTCATCTTCAACCAATGTATGGAAATTGGTCACTGGCCAACAACCTTTAAGGAATCAATTATTGTCCCTATCTATAAAAAAGGAGATAAAGAGGACTGCAGTAACTACCGACCCATATCTCTTATTAAAACTTATAACAAATGTAACCAGTTTTTGAAAAAATTATAAAAAAGAGGCTAAATGCCTCTTAAGAGCTTTAACAACAAAAATCCACTCTGCACTAAATCGATCAAAACCTTGTCTCTGTACGTTTATTGACTTATCAAAAGCGTTTTTTTCTTTAAGGTTTTTTCCTTTGGCGAATAAGTTTAATGCCTTGTCACCACACGTATTGATATACAGAAAACTCTCGGTGGTCCGTGTCTATTTGGGATATTACGAGGGGCCCCAATGGATGCACATGTGTATTTATTAGTGACATCACTCTTCAGATAAGATATTGGAAGGATTCGACGACTTAAATGCACGTAGGACTCGTAAAGGGTTAATTTAATGAATGTGTGGTGGGACGAAATTGACAGTTATAGCGGGATGCGGGACTTTTATGCATACTTTTATGCCATTGATGGTGGGTCACTACAATACATTACAATTTTTTAATGCTGTTCTTTTTAGCATATCATGACTGTAGAATGTTACTTTACCACCAGTCTTGCTTTCAGACTAATTTCAAAATATCAAAACTTTTATCTTCACCCTTTATGGCCATTTCCAGAACACCATATATAAAAAAAATAAATGTTTCCATTTAGAAAAAAAAATATAATAGAAAAAAATAACTTAATAAATGCTTACTATTTAAAATGTTCCTATGATGATTCATTATCAAAATTTCATATGTATACGGATAAGGATTGTCAAATTTGGTTTGTTTATCAACTTAAGAATATAGCGGATCAATTGAATATTTTTTTTCTCGTCCTGTTGCTTTAAAACCGTTAACTGTTGAAGAGCTGCATAATTTTCATTCAACAAGTTTTTGTTGTATTTGTGATGAAAAATTTGAATCTAATAGAAAAGTTAAAGATCATTGCCATCTGACTGGAAAATTTCGAGGTGCAGCATATAATTCATGTAATTTAAATTATGTGGATTCGCATATGGTGCCTGTTGTTTTTCACAACTTATCAGGATACGATAGTTATTTTATTATAAAAGCGTTAAGCATTGAAATTCCAGGAACAGTGAATTTACCTCCTATTAATAAAGATAAATATACATCATTTAAAAAATATATAGCAAATATAAAAATTAGTTTTAGATATTTGGATTCATATATATTTATGCCTACTAGTTTACATAAATTATCTTCATTTTTACCTAATAACGAGAAAAAGATTATAAGAATGTTGTATCCTGATGAAATACAATTTCAATTACTAGCACGAAAAGGTGTTTTCCCCTATGAATATCTTGATTTATGGCAAAAGTTACAGGAACCATCATTACCACCACAAAAAAAAATTTATAGTAAAATTAATGATGAAGATCTTTCTAAAGATGACTATGATCGTACTGTTTGGAAGACCTTTAATATTAACACTCTGCAAGAATATGCAGAAATATATTTAAAGACGGACGTACTGCTTCTTTTGCAGATGTATTTGAAAATTTTCGAATAGAATATATAATGAATACTTATTCATTAGACAGTTTACATTATTATACATCACCAGGACTAGCTTTCGATTGTATGTTAAAGATGACGAGAGTCAATTTACAATTATTAACAGATATTGATATGGTGATATTCTTTGAGAAAGGAATTTCTGAGGAGGCATTTCACAATGTTTTAATCGGTAGAGTAAAGCCAATAATAAATATATGGGTAGTTGTTATGACCCTAATGAACCCTCATCATTTCTTATGTACATATTACGATGTTAATAATCTTTATGGGGTTGCTATGGGTTTTTCACTGTCTTTTGGAAGTTTTCAATGGGTTAAAAGTGAAAATATTTATCATGAAAATTTTTTGAATACCTCAGAAGACAGCGATTTCGGATATATTCTGGAAGTTGATCTACATTACCCTAAGGCACAATTTAAAAAACAAAGATTTACCTCTATGCTGTGAGGATATAGTTCCACCTATTTCAGATTCAGACATACCAAAATTATTGACAACTTTTTATGATAAGATAAAAAAAATATGTAATTCACTATCACAGTTTGAAACAGGCAAGTTGAATTAGGCATGAAAATTACACAAATCCATAGATGTTTGAAATTTAAACAGTCGAGATGGTTAAATATATATATATATATATATATATATATATATATATATATATATATATATATATATATATATATATATATATACACATATATATATATATATATATATATATATATATATATATATATATATATATATATATATATATACACATATATATATATATATATATATATATATATATATATATATATATATATATATATATATATATATATATATATATATATATATATATATATATATATATATATATATATATATATATATATATATATATATATATATATATATATATATATATATATATATATATATATATATATATATATATATATATATATATATATATATATATATATATATATATATATATATATATACACTCCCCGGCACAAAATTCCGTCACCCTAAAATTTTTCCCAATTTTGATGTTTTATAACTTTTTTATTTTTCATCTGATTTTCATAAATTTTTTACCAGTCTGTAGATCAGTTCATTTTGTGTCTTTTTAATTATCGTAATAAGTCATATTTTTCGTCCAGGCAATATTATACAGGGGTAAATCAAAGTGTTGTTTTTTGTCGTAAACTCAAAACACCCTGTGGAAAAATTGAGGCGAATAATTTTGTTTACAAACTGTTTGCTGCCATCTTAGACGTATTGTAAACATTTTGTTTTTTGATTCATCCCATTATCTCATTTCTTCTGCGAGCAGCAAAATTTTAAATGAAACGCTGTTAATTTTATCATTTTTAATTAAAAAACATCGACGTTGGCTAAATACGCGGTTATTGTGACAGAATATTTGACAGTACAGTTAATTTAGTGTGTTGTCATCATGGTAACTACAGCAGACGTAGGTAGAATTGTTGCCTTAATAGAGGATGGCCGCAATAAGAGTTATGTCTCCCGTACTCTGGGAATTGCGCGGTCTACAGGTTGTGATGTTTGGAATAGGTATCTACAGACGGGAAACTTTATTAGGCGGCAAGGCTCTGGCAGAAGGAGAATGACCACTCAAGCTGATGATCACTTTGTCATTATGAGTTCTTTAAGAGATCGAAGAGCTACTGCTGTGTATCTAAAAAATGACTTTCAAATGGTACGTCGAGTAAGTGTAAGTGAAAGAACGATACGTAGAAGATTGTTAGAAGCAGGATTGCATTCACGAAGGCCAGCAGTATGTCCAAGAGCGCATGCTGACTGGACTGTAGAACAGTGGGGAAACGTACTATTCACAGATGAATCCAGGGTTTGTTTAAGGTCGCCGGATGGTCGTGAACGGGTATACAGACGTAGAAATGAAAGATATGCAGACTGCACCATATCTGAGCGACTGCAATATTACGGTGGTTCAGTCATGGTTTGGGCGGGTATTTCTACCGATGCACGTACTGACCTTGTATTTGTTGAAAATGGAGCACTAACCGCCCACCGTTACATTGAGGAAATCCTCCAAGAAATTGTTGTTCCATTTGCTCCTTTCATTGGGAACCAATTTATATTAATGCATGATAATGCTAGACCTCACGTTGCACGGGTAGTGAGCGAATATCTGGATGAGGTTGGACTTCCAAGATTGATCTGGCCCGCATGTAGCCCGGATCTCAACCCAATCGAACATCTTTGGGATGTTCTTAAAAGAGCACTCCGTCGCCGTCCTGTGCAACCACTAACCTTGCAAGACTTACGGCTGGCGCTGACAGAAGGATATCAGGCTATTCCTCAAGACAGAATAAGTAATCTTATTAATTCGATGCCACGAAGAATGCAAGCTGTCATTGCTGCGAGAGGAGGACATACACGTTATTAAAATTTGTTTTTGTTAATTAATTTTGTGATATACCTAGTGGATGTTTTTGTTAATAAAAATAAGCTTGAAATCAGCGTAATTTAAAATTTGCTGCTCGCAGAAGAAATGAGATAATGGGATGAATCAAAAACCAAAATGTTTACAATACGTCTAAGATGGCAGCAAACAGTTTGTAAACAAAATTATTCGCCTCAATTTTTCCACAGGGCGTTTTGAGTTTACGACAAAAAACAACACTTTGATTTACCCCTGTATAATATTGCCTGGACGAAAAATATGACTTATTACAATAATTAAAAAGACACACAATGAACTGATCTACAGACTGGTAAAAAATTTATGAAAATCAGATGAAAAATAAAAAAGTTATAAAACATCAAAATTGGGCAAAATTTTAGGGTGACGGAATTTTGTGCCGGGGAGTTTATATATATATATATATATATATATATATATATATATATATATATATATATATATATATATATATATATATATATATATATATATATATATATATATATATATATATATATATATATATATATATATATACATATATATATATATATATATATATATATATATATATATATATATATATATATATATATATATATATATATATATATATATATATATATATATATATATATATATATATATATATATATATATATATACATATATATATATATATATATATATATATATATATATATATATATATATATATATATATATATATATATATATATACACATATATATATATATATACACATATATATATATATATAAATATATATATATATATATATATATATATATATATATATATATATATATATATATATATATACATATATATATATATATATATATATATATATATATATATATATATATATATATATATATATATATATATATATATATATATATATATATCGATTTAAATGCCGTGTTTAGAAAACAAAGTAAAAATGAATTTCAAATAAACCATTACAAACAAATGAATAATGCAGTGTTTGGAAAAACTATAGAAAACGTAAAAATTTTAGAGATGTGAAGCTTGTCACTAAGTGGTCGAGATAATTCGGTGCCAATTATTATATATCACAAAAACATTTTATCAGTGCTACAATTTTTGATGAAAATATCGTTATCATAGCGATGAAACGGTTAACAATTATATTTAATAAACCCATTCATATAAGAATGTCAATATTGCATATATCAATAACGTTTTTGTATGACTTTCACTATATGTATGTTAAATCGAAATTTGAAGAGAAAACTAAATTTATAACAATTTAGCTTACACTGATACAGAGTCTGATTTATCAATTTTATGTAGATGATATTTACATGCATATAAAGGAAGATATACATAAATTTGATACATCTAATTTTCCCCAAGATAATGTTTATGGCGGAATGCCATAAACATTTTAATAAATAAAAAAGTAATTAGTTTGATGAAGGATGAAAATGGGGGGAAAATAATGACAGAGTTTGTAGGCTTACGAACAGAAAGTTAGCATTAAATCCTCATGATGACAAAAGTATGGTTAATTATTACATTACAGATACACTACCATGGGGATATAATGATTGACCGATTAATTATTATATTACAGATACACTACCATGGGGATATAATGATTGATATAATGATGGGGATATAATGACATTTAATGTTTCAACCGTATTCATTGATATTATTATTATCATATAACAATATATAAACAGTTTTTTAAGAAGATATAAAGAGCACAATTATATCTTGAATAGGCTAATATAGCTAAATATATATTGTAAATGAATAAGGAATAAAAGAATGGATCATTTTTATGACTAATATGATTAATTTCTTATGATGTCTTTGAATTTACTGCTGCTGCGGCTGCTTGTGTTGTTGCTCTTCATTTTTTTTTCACTCTTAATGTAAGGAACAGAATATTTAATCTATTTTTTAATTTTTCAATGTTTTTAGTGAGAACATTTTTGAGGATCAAAACCGATTCAAAATTTTAACGTCAGATAGGATAGGAAGCCAAAGAAGAGGAAGAAGACTTACTCCTTATACATTCTAATGATGTATTAAGGTAGGGTTTTGGATCATCGGCATCGCTTAGATATGGATATTATAGATGCCTTATAAATATATAAAAAGATGTAATAGATGGATTACTCCTAAAATCATATAAAATATTATTTTGTATGAATTGTTCACAATTACGTTTGCATAATATAACTTAGTTGGAATGTAAGTTTTTGTATGTTAATACATTTAAATAAAATGTCATTTATAAATGTAAGTGATGTAGGAAGAGAGGTCATCATCATCATCATCGCTACAACAACAATAAATTCCACTTCATCATCATCATCACCACCACCACTACAGAAAATTAGGGAGGGTACTAATTATTGTTTCATGTGTAAAATGATGTTTTGTTTTTGTACTCAATCTGTGAACTTTCATAAACGTTTGTATAGGAAAAGAAAGTCCTCACTGGATTTAAAGTGTTATGAAACCTTACCATCTAAATCGGGATTTTAATGTATGTATATTAGTATTGAAAATAAAACAATTTATTGATAAAATGGTGTTTTTTATATTTAATAAAAATAATTATTATTCTTGCATATAAATATACATAAAACATAAATTTACGAGCGGAAAGTTCAATAAAATTTTTAGTGAAATCCTTGCGAGTAAATTTCAAATCATGAAAAGTAATGTATTTGTTGTTTCCAAGTAAACTTTTTAAATTATAGCTACCACAATATGTGACAGAATTTCTTCTCGGCCCTATTGGATAATAATACTCGTCATGACCAATCACAAAATCAATGGTTTGATTATTTATTATTTTGAATTTCTTGTTTGTATTGTGGGTAAAATTTTTCCATCCATTTTCTTGAGTAGCAGGAAAATAAAATGCTGGATACTCCTTTAGTACTAGACTGCTATCAGATTTACAAATAAAATATGCCATTTTCTACCAAAATAGTATAATTTTCAACTTTTACAACATCTCGTAAAGGAGTTGGGAGTAACATAATCAACAGGAAAATTGTTATTCTCAATATATACCTCATCTCGTCTGCACGCAGTTCTACAAACACTGCAACTTACTTGACCACTTACAACTTACTTGCACACAAAATTGAAATAAGTAGTAAAAACATTTTTTTTGTAGGTATTTCTTAGAGTAATTCTTTTTGTAATATAACATTTAAATGAAACACCACTCGCTTTTACAGGTTTTTTTAGATTTTTTTCTCTCCCACTACTTTCATCATAAAATATTTGATGAAATAAAACAAAAAATATACCTATATATTTTACAAAACATTTATAAATTTTTTTACACTATATATCTAACAAAAATATATATTTTACAGAACATTTTTTTTAATTATTGCACTTATTAATTGCACTTATTAATGCAACATTTTCTTGAGCACAAGAAAGATCGTTGTAAATATGAGAATTACAATGGTATGTTAAGGTGCTCCAATTTTCACGCTTTAAATTTTTGAATTTGGGCAGTTTAGCTCATCCACATCGATAATGTTATTGACAATAAACTTACTTAAAACCGTTTTCTTGCTAAGTCCTTTCACTATTACAACTGCATCATCTGGTATAATGTTTTTTAAAAACTCATCCAAATCTTCCAATCGTAGCTGATTATCCCAATCATCAGCAAGACCAACACCCCAACTTAGACCATGTAGATGTCGTGTGTTCCATATTACTTGTTTTTTGAACGCTCCATCAAAACCGGATATATGTGGTAATCTTATAAATTTACCATAGGGGCTGTCAGACAATGTACTCCTAAGAGAGATCAATTTGTTTCAAATATATTTCTAATACCTAAACCAGATCGCTCTAGTAGACTGATTTTAAATTTAAAACGGCTTAACAGATTTGTAAACACTAAACACTTTAAGATAGAAGATCACAAAGTGGTGTGTAAGTTGATTTCACCTAAATGTTTCATGACGGTGGTTGATCTTAAAGATGCATACCACTTAATACCTATTAAAAAATGTCATAGAAAATATCTTAGATTTAGGTTTTTGGATAAATTATACGAATATAAGTTTATGCCCTTTGGCCTTAGTACAGTTCCGTTTGTCTTTACTAAATTAATGAAGCCGATACTCTCGTATCTAAGAGCACGAATTTTTTTGTCGGTTTTGTACTTAGATGACTTTCTGTTAATTGGCAATTCATACCAACAAAGTCTTGAAAACCTATCTAAAGCATGTGAACTTTTAAAATATCTGGGGTTTATAATAAATCTAGAGAAAAGCCAAATGACCCCTAGCCAGGAAGTTCGATATCTTGGGTTTGTTTACGACAGCTCTGACATGACGGTGAGACTTCCACCAGGAAAACAAAAATCTATCATTAAATTACTGGACAAGTATACGGTACACCCGAAATGTACGATAAGAGAATTTGCTAAGTTTGTTGGAATTTTGGTGTCCGCATGTCCGGCCATTTGTTATAGTTGGTTATACACAAAGACGTTAGAACGGGTTAAATATTTAGCATTAAAAAAGGCAGGTGGAAAGTACAGTCGTAAAATGACAATTCCGGGGTATGTTCAAGAGGACTTTAAATGGTGGAGGTCTCACGTGTCTACTTGCAATTCCCTTATGCCACATAAGTTTGAAACTGAAACTTTTAGTGACGCCTCATTATCAGGGTGGGGAGTCGTTTGCGGGGGCAAAACCACGCATGGACACTGGAAAGATAATGAAAAATCTATGAACATTAACTTTCTAGAACTTCTAACAGCTTTTTTCGGACTTAAGTGTTTTGCAAGGGATCTGTCAAATTGTAGCATCTTACTACGTATATATAATAAACAATAAAATCCTCAGACAATACCGAGGCTGATCGGGAATCAAGGTGATTAAGCGGAGACTGAGTTTGAATTGGCACACTATGCTTTTGAAAAAAATTGTTTTGTACTTCAAAATCCAAATATCGATTTATTTGCATCTAGAAGTAACACCAAGTGTAAAAGGTTCATTTCATGGTTTAGAGACCCTGAAGCGGAAACAGTGGATGCTTTCATAGTGGCCTGGACCATGTTAAATTTTTATGCCTTCCCCCCTTTTGCCTTAGTACTGCGATGTTTACAAAAAATAATTTCAGATCAAATTCATGGCATCCTGATAGTCCCGTATTGGCCAACTCAACCCTGGTTTCCCTTGTTTACATCGCTTTTAATAATACCTATATTTTTGAAACCGAGTGATACTTTACTCTTTTCTTCCGACAGGAAACCTCACCCGTTGCACCGAAACCTTACCCTGGTGGCAGGGCTTGTATCACACAAGGGCTAAAGAATCAAGGCGTTCCGGAAGAGGCTATTAAGGTGTCGTTATCTTCGTTAGCAGAAGGATCTATCAAACAATACAACTGTGCATTAAAAGTATGGTGGGAGTTTTGTGAAATCAATAAATATGATTGCTTTAAATATTCCGTAGGTAATATTTTATCAATTCTGTCATTACGCTTTAATGAAGGAGCTTCCTATGGCTCCTTAAATACCTTTCGTTCAGCGTTGTCACTATTACTATCACCAGAGGTAGGGAGTGACCATAGGATAAAGCGGTTCCTGAAAGGAACGTATCGGTTAAAACCTTTGAAACCAAAATACACTGTCACTTGGGATCCCACCATAGTTTTAAACTATTTGACAGGTCTAGGCGTTAATGAAAACTTAAGCTTAGAATTGCTTACTAGTAAGTTGGTAACCTTAATGGCCTTGATAACAGCTCATAGAGTGCAAACTCTATCTTTAATTCAAACTCAAAATATTTCTATCACAAAAGAGGGGGTCGAGATTAAAATCCCGGAAAGAATTAAGACATCCGGCCCTAATAGGTTTCAACCGGTTTTAAGATTACCCAATTTTGTGGACAAACGTCATCTTTGTACAGCTAAGACTATTCATTGCTATTTGCAAAGAACTAAGTTATTGCGTCCTTCTAATGAAAATAAACTGTTTATTACTTTTAAAAAGCCACATCGAGCAGCTTCTAGCCAATCCTTAAGCAGATGGATTTAAATGATCTTAAGTGAAAGTGGCTTGGATACCTCTATATTTACAGCTCATAGCTCCAGGCATGCAGCCACATCAGCGGCAGCCAGAAATGGGGTAAGCCTGGATCTTATAAGAAATACATACAGCTGGTTGGTCAGCGACTTCTAAAATGTTTGCAACTTTTTATAACAGACCGTTAATTAGCAATGATTCATTTGCAAAAGCAATTATTAATAGTTAAGTTTTGCATTTAATATGTTTAATGTATCCCAAAGGTTATTAAGAACTTATTCTTATATATGATATATATCTTTGTCATTACGACAAAATAATAAAAAATTGTTTCATGGGAAAGGAGATATTTTGTTGCAACAGCTTTAAACATCTACGATTATGATCTAGAGGACGAGGCGCGGAATATAATTATATAATTAAACGAACTTACCTTAAGTGAAGTTCTATTATAATTATATGAAGCGCCTCGTCCGAATAGATCACTCCCACCCTCCCTACTAATAGTTATATTTTATGAATTCCCGTGATCTATTCAATGTTGCAACAATGGAATGGCTTGAAAAATAATGAGAATGCGAGGTGGCAGGGTCGGAGAGGGATGGACGAAGGGCGAGGGAAATGTTTTAGCTTTAAAATGTGTGGTACCATTTAGCGTAAATGGGTATACTACGATTATGATCTATTCGGACGAGGCGCTTCATATAATTATAATAGAACTTCACTTAAGGTAAGTTCGTTTAATTATATAATTTTAATATTCTATTCATTGTGTCTTCACATGATAAATAGAAAGCACACCTTGCTACAATTCCTTGCACCGTCGTTGTCTTTACACAAGATAAACTTGACTTTCCGATTAAAAGTGCTCTCATCGTTATTTAACAAATATTTCAGTAAGTAATTTTTTTCTATTATATTTTTTTTTTCTAAATTGAAACATTTATTATTTTTTTAGATATGATGTTCGGGAAATAGCCATAAAGGGTGAAGATAAAATTTTCATATCTCTAATTTATTCGCCAAAGGAAAAAAACCTTAAAGAAAAAATTTGGTAATTTACTGCTTCAGTATATGCGAACGAAACTGGAGAATGCAGAGGAATTTGCCGTTTTGGAAAAAGATAAACGGTATAAATTCAATTTAGTTGACGATGAGAATATCGAATAAGATTTGGATGCTCTACCACAACCACCACCATCACAGCACCAAAAGAGATATCTTGAAGCTCCATATTGACATGATGATGATTATGATAATGCAACCTGGGTGACGCAGCGGCGGACGATATTCCGGGTACTTCTTCAAAAGGATTGAGAACCGATGTAAACGAATATGAAACAATATAAGTATAAAAAAACTTGTCAAAAGACTTTTATTTTTAGTTTAATCATATAAGCCAGTAACATCAAATTATAATTTACGATCTGCTATCGCTAATTTCCAATATACACTACAAATGAGAAAAAACATACGGTGATGCTTACGAAAGAGAGGCATTAAATGCTGCAAGTGGTATTTACTGAACATTATTTTATTAAAAATATTGTAAACATACATATAACACTGTAAATATGTAAATAAATGCGGTTTACATGAACACATGAAAAATAACATATCACAATTTATGCCTAAACATATTGTGGAAAAATATATAGGTTATGATGAAGTTGACTAATAATAATACACACAAGTATAATAATTAAAATATGTAGATAATGTAAAACATATACATAATATATATTTAATAATAAATAAATAATTTTATTCCACATGTAAAAAAAATGGAGGTATATAAAATATATTTATATACCTCGAGACAAATTCTGTTTTCATATACCCACTACAGGTTCAGCTAAATTATTATTTTACACACCCATGAGTGTGGTACTGAGCTAATTACAGGTAAGCCAGGTGTGGCAAAGGTATGTAATGTAAGGTGTGGCACAGGTAGCTAATTACAGGTAAGGTGTTGGACAGGTAGCTTCTGGTCATTGCCGCTGTCTTCAGCTCACCTACAACACCTTGCATGCAGGTACTCATATCGGTGGTCTCTCTGGATGGACATGCCATCGAACTGTCACAAAGACTTGCGTCCTATACTACTAACCAACCTTATGTCAAAAAGTGTAAATGTGGATTGTTCTGTGCTCAAAATTGTTTTTTAGATCGCGAATGTATTTCCGAATTAAAACTCACTTTAGGCAACAGAAAGATTATTAAAATTGTTTCATAATAGGTACTCATTGTAATTTATAATACAGTGGTTTAAAAGTACATTCAATAATAAATAGTTGTCCGTATATGAACGTATTGCTGGAAAACTCTTAAATATTCTCAGTATTTTGGAAATCATTTGCAAAAATATGCTTTTAAGTTGTATTTTCCCAACACAATAATTGTAAATAAGTACATAATAAATAATAAATAAGTAATTCTTTATGACCACCGGTATTATTTCTATGGTATAGATTGTATAGATTAATGTTTATGCTGTTCTGTTAATTTATGTTTTTTTAATTATTCTTCCATTCCTTGTTTTTGTATGCTTTTTGCTTCAGGGGGTTTCTATTTTGAAGTGTAATTACCTACATACGGTTTGAGTGTCTCAAAGTAATGTAAGTGTGAAGTGCCTTTCTTGAAAGATGAATGAAATATTTCTATGAAATAATTATATCCTTGTAAAATCATGCGTTCAAATCTAACATATCAAGCAAAAAGTAACAAATCCTTACATTAAATATGAAGATAGCATAGAACATAGCAGCAGTGAACAAATCCTGAAATACTTTAGAACTATGAAAAAAAAATCATAACTCATGTACATACAAAGCGCCATCTTGTATGGGATAGGATAGCAAACCGTTGCTGAATGTTTCCTAATGTAATTTTATCACAGAAAACTGTAATACGTTTTTGCATAGTACTGCTAGCATCGCAACATTTCATTTATTATTTCCCCAGCATCAGCTGATCTGGTATTGTTTGGAATGTGAGTTTATTATGTCTAGGATTAGAATGTTTTTATATTAATATTGCTGCAGTTTGTAGTAATATGTCATTTAGTTATTGTTAAATATGGATGATTCTTCTATCGCAGTAGGTGATGGTAATAGTGGCTCTTGAAAAAGACAACGAAACCGACTAAAACGGATTGAAAGGTACATAAATAAATAGGTTGTGTATTTTTTTAACATTTTTTTTAAATAGACACAAAAAGCCCAACTTGGCATTAAACATAAAAAAATGTAGTCGCAAAGCAAAACGAACCAAGTATCTGAGTGTTCAAAAGTAACTGCTGCTGAAATAGAGCATTGTAGAAACAGAATTTATGTAGAGCTCAATAAAATTGCACAAGATACTCAAATTTGTCATCATATCAATTCCAGGGGCGCCAAAAAGAAGACGTCCAAAAATACCAAATCCCTCCAAAAAACATAAGATTTCTGTAGATACATTGTAAGTTGTTAATTAAATTATAAAATTGTTTTTTTTCAATGAGTAATATATTTTAGATTCCTCACCCATTCGGCCGTGGAATCAAAAAAGTGTGGCTTTTTCTTGTCTATTACACAATTAAGCAAAAGTATGATCATAAAAGTCGGACAAACTTTCAAATATGGTTCTGTTCCCAAGGAATCACAATCACGTGGAGGTGATCAGGCATCCCATATGATACAACGTAGTAAAGAAGTGCACATATTTTTGAAAAATTTAAGAGGCCAAGAAAGCCATTCTGGGCGGGCGAAATCCAAGCGAATATACCTAAATAGTAACTTATCAATATTTAAACTGTACAAAATGTACAAAAGTAACCCTCAAAATAAGGAACGTATAGTGTCATTGTCAACATTTCACAGAATATTCTATAATGAATTTAACATTGGCTTTAAATCACCTGTTTCGGATGTGTGTGGTATGTGTGAACGCTTGAAAAATAGCTTTCAGAGGGAAAGGGATGCCAGTAAAAAAACTAAGTTGATAATGGAAAGCAGAATTCACAAACTAAAAGCAAAAGCGTTTTACGAATTAATGAAAGAGGATCCACCGTTTTCAAAAACATGCTTGTTTTGACATGCAACAACTGCAACCGCTGCCAAAGAGTGCTGTAGGTGACTCGTTCTATTTGAGGCAAATTGGATATTACACGTTGTGTATTGTGGAAAAGGATACCAAAAATCCTGTTTCCTACACATGGACAGAGGAACAAATTGGCAGGGGTTGCACAGAGGTTGACTCAGCATTACATGATTTTTTTAAACAATGTTGACATTGATGAAGACATTA